>PVKA01015581.1:0-49718 GCA_004027165.1 Ctenomys sociabilis | reverse complement strand
TCTCCAGGATAACTACATTAATAATCAAACACTGACTAAAGCAGAAGTCTTTCATCTGCTTAGCAGGGAATTCTCATTCCAGGTTTCAAGCATTGTGTACTTAACCCAGGTGATGCTGAACATATGTTAGTGGATTATGATTATGGATCTCTTGATAAATTCAGAACCGACTGGGTGAATTACATCATAAGACAATAAATAAGCACTTCCAAATGGTTGTTGATATTTTCTCAGTATTAAGATGTTTCATTTGACAAAGTTGTTTTTTTTTATTAATTTTATTGAGAAACAGATAACAAAGAGACAGTTTCCAAACCAATTAGTAGGACAGTTTCAAGAATTAATCCATTGCATATTGTTGTCTTCTTAGTGATTATTCATAGTACAAGATGCAGACATGATATCCTGTCCAAACACTACTAGTACAAATCAGAGTTGTGCATAGTCTATTTTTCTTGGGAGCAAGGATAATAGAAGAGTTCTTAAGATTAAATCAAACTGACACTGGGCCCAATTTCAGGGGCTCTGCTGAGTAGATATTTGACTTCCACTCCTCTATTACTCATAACTGACTCTACTCTTCATATGCACCTTGGAGGCAAGATCCCTACATCATAGCCATATTGTGAAGACAAGAGATGACTCTACAGTAGTCTGAGTCTGTTCAAATGCATTAAGCTTTCCATTCTTGTGTATCAGATACTAAAGGTACTCAAAGGAAAGTCTGAATTAAATTCACTTGCTTCCATCATTTATCCTTTCCTTCCTTCTCCATATTTCATTTCTCTCCTACCTTTTCTGCTTTTATTTTTATGATCCGAGATGTGCCAATATGCTAGGCTCTTTGGAGTAAAAATATCATGTACATGCAATAAACAAAGATGCGACAGTAATACCAAAGATGCAGCTTTTCCACTCTTTTTAATTGGAAAACCCACTTACATAATTATAATTTGGACTGCTTCTTTAGGTTAATCATTCTCTGAAGCCCCAAAGTTCCACTGGGGTTCATTAAACTCTTCTACATTATGTCACACATATCAGCCTCTGTTGACTCAGTGATTTGATTTAACATGCAATTAAGATTGATGGACTGCTTTGGTATCCAAGATGTCTTGAATGTTGTTATTTGGGTCATTTTTACCTCAAAATATACATTTGCACTAGACTTGAAAATGAAGTGGAGAATTGGAAAAGGAAGAGTGTATAAAATTAGCCTTTTTCATTTTTACTCCCTAGATTTTTGATGTGTCTACTTTATAACAGTTTGTCACTTTTTTTTTTTTTTTTTGTCTTTTTTTGAGACAGGGTCTCACTATGCAGTTCAGGCTGGCCTTAAGCTCACTTTGTAGCTCAGGCTGGTCTCGAACTCACAACAATCCTCCTGCCTCAGCCTCCCAAGTGCTGGGATTATAGGCCTGCGCCACCACACCCAGCTAGTTTGTCACTTTTTACACATATATAATGTGTATTCAATGGCAAAAACAATACTAAATAATAGCTAGTATCACTTAAAGGAATGAAGATTTCTGGTCTAAAGTAGTGTGCATCTTCAATCTCCATCAAATATTACCATTTTCTAGAGCTAATGAGATAGCTTAGCAGACTAAGTGTTTGCTTAGGCAAGTACAGGGGCCAGAATTCCATCCTGGCACAGCTTGCCACACTGGCCCTACCCTCAGGCATGCTAAGAAAGTGATGGAATCTGGGCATGGGGGTGCAGCCTGTAATTCCAGCACTAAGAAGGCTGAAGACAGGAGGAACACTACTCTGAACTGCATAGTGAGACCCTAAACACACACGCACGCACACACACACACACACACACACACACACATACACACACACAAATTCCAATATGGTTATTCATTTAAAGAATAAAGATTTGGCTCAGAATTATACAGATTTTAGCACTCGGGAGACTGAAAACAGGTGGAAAGAGGATCACTACAAGTCCAAGCTGTGTAGTGAGACCCTGGAGACCCTGCACTAAGTTCATAAGAAAAAAGAATTAAAGAATTATACAGCCAGGCGTGGTGGCACAGGCCTGTAATCCCAGCACTTGGGAGGCTGAGGCAGGAGGATTGTTGTGAGTTTGAGACCAGCCTGAGCTACATAGTGAGACTCTGTCTCAAAAAGACCAAAAAAAAAAAAAAAAAAAAAAGAATTATACAGATTTCTGGAGTAATTTTCATTTTCATCTGTGATTTTCTAGATAGGAATTATAAAACATCAAACTGAGTGGGGGGAGAGAGAGAGGGGAGAGAGAGAGAGCGCAGTTTGTAAAGATTGGCTCCCATTCTCCTTGTGTGGTTTCAATTTTTAACTCCTCATTCACTCTTTAGTAGGGATTCACACCATGGTGATTGCTATAGGCACAAACCCAGACCATTTACTTCTAAGAATCTGATGGATTCCTGGGGACTGTGATTATACATGGATCAAAAGCAGTATTGCCAATGTCAAAAAGGGAGAGTGAAGGAAATCAGTGACTTCTCTTGTAGCGACAGGATGAGTGCAAGTTGAATGAATACATTTTCTTTGCACTCAGCAACTTCATAAGTGGTTGCATAAATATCTGCATTTGTTGTCCTTTTCTGAATGCTGACCTTCAAATCTGCAGTTGCTCTGCTTGCCGCTGACAGCATTTTGTTTTTTAAGGGCTCTTTTGAGGCCAGCCTAATTTCCACTGAGATTTACTTTTGCCTCCAACACTCCATCTCATTTTGCTGCCTGTGCCTGGTGCTCATTACATGTGATTGACTCAACGAGGAAAGATGGAAGCTCATAAAGGTATGTTTTTATCCCCAATAAACCTCCTCAACCCTTCATCTGATTTTATATCTATAGTAAAATACACATTGACTAAAGCAGCCTACATGACACCTGCTTTTACCCAAGTGTGGCCTTTTAAGCCTTCACTATAAACTTATCTTCCAGAGGGTTAACAACCTAAATTTGCAGACCAAGAGGTAAAGAAAAAGAAGGGCCACAACGACAGCCAACATTTTGGCCCTAGCCCTTCAAGGTCAATGAGGACTCAGGACATAGGAGAATTCGTACTGTAACATCATGGAACTCAGTTGTGTCCCAAATTTTCTGAACAAAGAGCTTATGGAGCCACAGAGGAATGTGACTGATGATGTATAGTGTGCCTAAGGAGAGCCATGTGGAGAGAAAACATTCTCTCAGACTTTCACAGAGAGTAAATTGGTCAAGCAATGGCTGTGACTCATCCACAAGGCTGACACTGACAAAGGATCTACAAACTCTGGTACAGGGTTTCAGAATAAATCCTGAGGGGACTTGACTGACCTTGTCCGATACAAAAGTTACATTTCTTGTTATATAAGTCTTGCTTTATCTTGATCTTAACCATCCAGCACTACTGGACTATATTCAAATATTTTGCAGAATTCATGCACCTACAATATTTGGATTTCAATGGAATACTCATCTCTGACAAAACTAATGAAAAAAGGTGATATAAATGGACTGTTTTCTATCTGTATATACAAAATAGGATAGATATATAGCTACTTTCTCTTAATTCATTAAGAAGAACGATTTGTACCAATAGTGTTTGGAAAGGATATCATTTCTGAATTCTGTGCTATGAATGACTACTACAAAGACAACAATAAGCAATGTATTATTGTTGTAACTGTCATACCAACCTGTTTTGAAGCTATGTCATTGCATTTTTTTTCTTAATAAAATTAATAAAAAAGCGAATAGAGAAACTTTTTCTCAGTTAGGCAGGCTACTTTCTGAAGGATGGGGTAGATAAAATGCATTAACACACTGCTGGGTTCTGAATTCTTTGGTTAGTAATTAGTACTTGAGGTAATAGTATGACACCTCTTTTAAAGAAAAATCTTGTCTTCTCCAATTGGTCTGATTTTACTGAGGTTACAGTAACTATTCCCTGGGCCCAAAAGCTGGACTGTCAGGTTATGCTTAAAAGAATAATAACTTTAACGAAATTTTTCCTGATGGGTCTTCCTCACACTCACAAGTTTCCATTTGGGGCCAACCAGGAGGCCAGGTATGCTCTGAACAAGAGAATGCCTTGCAATCCTAATGCTCTGACTGTCAGTTTATGGTTGAGTAAAACAAAATCATTCCAGGGCTTGGCAACAGTTACTATAACCTTCCTGGCAATGCAAGTTCTTGAATTTGATTCCAGCAATCCCCAGACCAAACCAGAACAAAATCATTCTGCTAAAAGACACCAATCAAGGGGTATTCACACACCAAATACCTATGCATGTATGCATTGTTTGAACATAGCCTTAATAATCTGTAAGTAGACAAGCTTGGAAGCCCCTTGAACACTGGTGGAGAACTGTAGAGCTTGGTTCTGGTAGGAGCCAACTGGTAACACCAAGCTTAACTGAGCCAGCACAGTGCTGGGTGTGAGTCCCACCTGAGGACTCTTGCCAGCAGCATAAGAAGCAAAACTGGAGGAGAAGAGGCTGGTTAGAGAAACTGTTGAGAAGCTGTTGGAAGCTGCTGGTTCTCTTCGGCTGTTCTGCTGGGAGAACTTGTTATGTTGCCTTTCCTGGTGAACTTGGCTATTCTCATCCAAAGAGGAGCTTAGGACCTTGTCGTCAGTAAGAATGGCTATAGTGCATTTTTAAAATTTAATTTATATATCTTTTTATTTTATTGAAGTACAAATATGAATCAGATGGCTTTAAGACAGCTTAACAAGACAGATTCGATAAATTAATACATTGCAACCTGTTTTCATACTGTTTTGGTATCATACAAGGTGCATATATGATATTATACTTACAGACATTATTATAGCAGTTGTCTCTTATCAGTATATTAAGAGAGTGTAGCTGTTTACTTATCTTATTTTTTATACCTGAATTATATCAAAAATTCAATAATTATTTTTCTAGTGGATGACCATAGTATTAGAAGCCAACATAATAACCTGTCCAACCACCATTAGTGCAAATCTTGCCTCTCATAGGATTATGTAGAAGCACAGCATTATCTATCCCAACTGTACTGTCTACACACACACACATCATGATTTTTTCTTTCTATACCCCTTCCTTTGTCTACACCTGTCAGAGAGGGGCACTCTATTGTCATTCAACTAACTTAGGTGCTTGAACTTGACAGCACAATCCAACACAGTCCAGCGTTCCACAACAATAGTGAGTTATTCAAAGAAGTTGTCGACCATAGCCACTTACAGCTCAGCTTAATATTATGGCCTCGCGATGTATACTTTATTTTTATACTTTTCTGCTGGATGGTTAAGACCTAGCTAGAGCAAGACTTATATACCAACACATGTACTTTATGTTTCTTATGTGGTCAGTGAAGTTCCCTCAGGGTTTATCTTGTAGTCCTGTACATTATTCTGTGGATCCTTTGTCTGTGTCATCCATGTGGATGAGTCACGGCCAATGCTTGACCAGTTTGCTCTCTGTGAGAGCCTGAGAGAAAGTTTTCTCTCCATGTGACTCTCCCCAGGCACACTATAGAACTTCAGTGACTTTCCTCTGTGGCTCCATAATCTCCTTGTTCAGAAAATTTGGAGCTCAACTGAGTTTCATGATGTTGCAGTACAGGTTCTCCTATGTCCTGAGTCTTTGCTGACCTCGAAAGGCTAGAGCCAAAATGTTGGCTGGCCTTGTGGCTCTTCTATTTATCCAACTCTGATTTGTGAACTTAGGTTGTTAACCATCCAGAAGAAAAGCTGATTAGTATACTGCATCAAATGCCATTCACTTTTATCAGACTCAATTGATTTTAGTTGTTGTTGTATGTTTTCTTTTGTATTTCTGCTTTTCGCTTGTTATACTAGGGAGATTTTATGATATTTACACATGTGTGTCTGGTTTATTTCACTTATGAGTATATGTTCAAGTGGCATCCACTTCAGTATAAATGTTTCAAACTTATCATTCTTAATAGCTGAGCAATACTCCATTATATAGAAATATCACATCTTTTTCAACCATTCCTCATGTGATGGACATCTTGGTTGTTTCCAAGATTTTGCTATCACACATTGCGCTGCTATAAACATAGGTACACATATATCTCTATGATATAATGTTTTCAGATCCTTTGGGAAAATTCCCAGTAGGAGGATAGCCGGCTTGAATAGGATTTCTAGTCCTACTCTTTTGAGGAGTCTCCACACTGACCTCCACAATGGCTGTACCAGTCTACATTCCCACCAGCAGTGGAGAAGTGTTCCCTTTTCTTCACAACGTCTCCAATATCTGTTGTTGGTTGATTTCCTTGTGATAGCCATTCTTTCTGGAGTGAGATGGTATCTCAGTGTTGTTTTTATTTGCATTTCACGAATGGCTAGTGATGTGGAGCATTTTTTCATATATTTATTTGCTTCTTTAATTTCGTCCTCTGAGAAGTGTGTATTCACCTCAGATGCCCATTTCTGAATTGGGTCTTTAAATCTGAGGACCTGTTATATCTTAGTTCTTTACATATTCTAGACAGTAGTCCTCTGTCTGATTGCTTATTAGTTAGGATGTTTTCAAAGTTTGTGTGTACCAAAACCAGGGAAAGACACAACCAATATAGTGCATTTTTGGAGCTCTAGTTCTCACCTTGAGCACTGCTTCCTGGCTCCAGAGGGAAAGATGATGTGCTGCTTAGCCTTGTGGGGAAGCTTGGCTTTGTTGATGGCAACTCAGTTTTCCTCATCACTGCAGGAGGCCAGGACCTCGCTGTTGCTGAGGGCAGCTGTGTTACTTTTGGGGGAAGCTTTGGTTCTTACCTTGAGCACTGCTTACTGGCTCCAGTACAAATCCCTCAGCCTACTGGCACAGATCCTTCATCCCATTGGAATAGTCTTTCTAGTTTCCATCACTGACCTTTGGTCCTTCCTAGTGCAGATCCATAAAGTGGGCTTGCATGAGACATTGTCACAGCCTCTAGGCCTCCAGCTGGACTCATATTATGATGGGCTCTAGTTTTTCATCTGCAATGATGCTGGATATTAGGATCCTGGTTGTCAGCTGGATTCTTTGGTCTTTAGTGTGTAGACAGATTTCCTTCACTCTTTGTATATGATTCTTCAGGTGATTCACAAAGTGTGTCCTATATTGTATTGTACCCATTGCAAAACCACAATATTTGCCAAATAAATATAATGTGCCTATTGAACATTGGTTCACCCCATACACTGGCTCCTAGTTGTACTACCAATATGCTATGGATTTAGTTTTCTTTTCTTTTTTCTGAAACCAGGGATTGAACTCAGGCCCTTGTGCTTGTCAGGCAAGTATTTATTCTACTGTGCTATCTCCCTGAGCCCGGTTTTGATTTTGAGAACACTGCATTGAGACATTTCCTAAATGCAAATTTGCTATAGATACACTGTAGCACAAACCCAGATTCCAGCCTGTATTTTTCAAAAGACTCCAAGAGTTGCTCAATTTGTTTATTCTGTATTTTTATTCATGTGTTCAGTTTGATTTACATCATCCTAGCACTGTCCTTCAACATTTCAGAGCTGGAGAAGGGGCAGAGTGGCAACATTTCTTTCCCTGGCCTTGACATGAACATTGAATGCTTATTGGTGGATGGATAGGAAAGAGGAATGGAAGAATGGCTCATTTATTAGTTTGCAAACAGGTGCTGTACAGGGAGAGTTTGGAGCAGGTTGCTGAAAAAGGAGATAAATCAGTGATACCACACACGCACATGTGCACACACATGCACACACATACACAAACAAAAAAAAATCTGGGTGAACTACTAAAACTATCAATAAACCCCAAAAGAACAGCAGTGTCCTAGGGCATAGTGAAAAACAATTTATGCTGTGGATAAAAGAACAGGGCATGCCCATCCTCATATTAGACCCCACACTTACATTTCTCTGCCAGGCTTAGAGTACTGATGATAGGTGATTCAGGAAGAACTCTTGTGGAATGAACATTGGAAAAATCGTTTCATTTTTTCACCTATTCAATCCTCATAAATTGTCCCATGTATGGCTCAACAAAGCAGAAATAAAAATAAAACAAAAGCATCTATAATTTTATTTTCTTTTTATCATCATTTTAAATATCAATGAAGTAGAGTGTTTACTTGTCCAAGCTTTCACCTTATGAGAAACTCCAATGGGATTTTAATCTAGCAAAAGCAAAGGCCCAGGGTATGGTTCATTAGCACTGCTCAGTCTTCTTCACTGACCCTTTCAGTGTAGACTTTTAAGGATTATCGTAAGGACCATTTCATAAGAGCAGGCAGAGAGACCCAGGCTGAAGCTTATTGGAAGTAGCTGAACCAGGTATAGCTAGGAGACAATCGAATCTTCAAACAGGCAGATGATCAAGAAAGATTTCTGGTCACAAGATGCAATGAAAGAAATAGGGTGTTTCCAGCACCAACTCTTCTCGGCACATAAACATAAAAGTCACCCCTAGCATGGTATTCTAACTCAGGGTCATTATATTTTTCCAGGATCAAAGGATCCTAACTGACAATTTATAATTGCATCAACGAGCATATATAATTTATGCCTCTATTTATAGGGTTATCATAAGGCTGAAATACCAGCTCTGATCTTATAGCTGACATGCTGAAAAGTCAAAACACATCAGCTCATGCCATGAATAATCTCTATTTAAACAGTAAAGCAAATAACCTTTGATTAGTATGGCTGGTATTAATTTAGACATCACACTTCTGTCAGTATTTAGCTGTACAAGACAGTTACAGAAGCATCAAACAAGTCTCTTTAAATAAAGCAAGAAGTTCAGCTAAGTCTCCAGTGCTACACTGAATTAACCAAATCCAAAACAGAACTTTGATCTGTTGATCACTGACTCAGAGAGCTATTCACAGTATTCTTTTTTTTTTTTTTTTTTTTTTTTTTTTTTTTGGTGGAACCAGGGATTGAACTCTGGCCCTGGCCCTTGCCAGGGAAGTATTCACAGTATTCTAAACCTATCCTCTGAGGCAGGGAGCCTTGTACAAATGAAACTTGAAAAATCAGTTGCTTCACCCTCCCCCAAATCTACTAAACTACCTGAATAGAAAATGCACGGATTAGTAATAAATATCTAAACTGTGCTTAGCACTTACTGTGTGCTAAGTGGTATATTAAACTATTTTCTTTCTTTTCTTTTGTTTTGTTTTACAAAAGCCATTTATTTGTGTATTGTGAATATAGTTGCTCCCAGGTGCAAGTGAACAAATTTACTAACAGAAAGAAAAAGTCAACAACTAAAATTAAGATAGCATAATGCAATACGGCAACCATTGTTGAATTTCTATTGCTTTATTTCATGAAATTTTGTATTGTTTCTTTCCTTATTCATTTATTTCATTTCTGTATGTGGTACAGGGTGTCACTACATAGACTGGACTTGTAGTGATCCTCCTGTTTTCAGCCTCCCCAGTGCTGGAATTACAGGCTTTTCTATTAAATTATCTCAACTAACCCTCACATCTGGATCAGGAGAAGAGGACCCTATACAGGTTGAAATGTTGAACTGAATGAAGAAATTGAAGAAGTTTTCAAAGAAGGTAGAAACTGGGGATCTGATAGTTATTTGCATCCCTAAGGTAACCCCTCCCTGCAGCCAGAAAAACACATTTATGTGTACCCGTTGTTTGAAATTGTCTGGAAACCCACTTTATAAAAGCCTGTCCCTTTATGAAAATTCAGGATGCCTTCCCAAGACATAGACATAATTTTCTTTCTTGTTCATTGATGATAAAGGCTGTATATTTCCTCTTGATGTCTCAAATATCAGAACAATTTCTGGGCTTAATTAGCAATTATAAGTAGCTGATGCGAAAGCATGTCCATGGGACATACTTTATTTTTGTTTCAAGCTCACCAGATTGATGCATTTTGGCTTTTTTCCATTCATAAATTTTGATTTTTGTAGAATTCACATCTACCTAATAATCATTATAGTAACAATTAAATTTTATCACCCACTTCTGTGATAAGCAATGCTTTTTAAACATGTAAGCTTAGTGTATCTTAAGTGTTACAGCACTATCTATCGTACCCATCTGAGATGAGGTGTGAGAACTGAAGCAAATTTAAGCATATTTTGCAGGATCAAAGATGAAGAGATGAAGACAGTATTTAAATTCAGTACCTTTATCTTTTGAGCCTATATATTTAGTCACTGAAAGCTACTTTACCTCTAACTCAAATCTGTAGTGAGGGATTTTTGACATTACTGTAATCTCTCTGTTTTCATTCAGCAAATATCAAATGTTATATTCAAAGTCACTGAACCCACCACAAGGAGGGTACTTACATTTTCAGAAGCATGGAAAAAAGGAAAATAAATGATAAAAAGTCAGCCTAAATGAGTACAAATCTTTACCCACACAAAAGATCGGTCCATGTGTGTTTGTATCAGTTTTGTTTATAATTACCAAAACTTAAAAATGACCAAGCTGTCCTTTGATAGGTACTCGGGCGCAGCAGAGAAACAGGCAGAAGGAAGAAGGGAGAGCGGTTTTATTTTCTTTGAGGACATGGGAGACAATGTGGGGAAGGATGAGGAATTCTCTCAATTGAAACAAAGGGAGGCTGAGGCTCTTAAGGCCTTTTGCCAGGAGTGGAGCTCAGGAGGGGATGTTTAGATATGCCTGCGGGAGTTGACTGGGGTTTTCCCTGAGGTGCTGGGAAGGGTGGAAGTAAATTGTGTCCTGGGATAATTTGGAGAAGAAGGGGGAGGTGATCTTGGGAAGATGGGCTTTTGATTTAAGGGCATCAGCCATATTAGATGACCGCCCCAGTGATTTTTAGCAATTCATCCTAGGGCCAGAAGCTCTCATCCTTATGAAGGGGGGATGCACACATCGTGCTGCACCCATACAATGGGATGTCTATAAATCAGTGAAGAGAGATGAGCCACAAAGCCATGACGGTACATGTGGGAAATTAAATGCGAGGTGATAAAGGGAAAAACGATAGTATGAAAATACCACATGCTGGATTATGCCTATGTACTTGTGTCTCAGTTACTCTTCTCTCATTGTTTGGACAAATACCTGACACCCAAAAGGAAGAAAGGAAAGGATTATTTAGCTCACAGTTATTGGAGATTTCAGTGCATACTCAGCTGGCTCCAAGGCAGAGTGGCACATGGCAGAAAGCAGCTGTTCATGGTAGCAGCAAGGAGCAGAGAGCCAAAAGGAGAGGCAGCTGGCTGGCCTCTCTCCCCTCCTTACATTGTAATGCAAATTACCTGCCCCAGGGCAGGTGCAGTACTCACACCCACAATAATCAGTCATAAACTCCAGGATCCCCCTTGTGACCACATGAAACTTTACAGGGGACACCTAGAAACAAACCATAAGAAGTTGACAACTTGGAAAAGGCAATATGGGATGGAACAACAGGAAAAACTCAGTGGCTGCTACCAGTTTGGGGTAGAGTAGAAGTAGAGAAGGAGGGATGACTGAGGAAGCGTAGGAGGATGGGGCCACTAGGGCAACAAGATGCTTCTGTTAGGATCCTCTAAGTGTGGAGGGTGACCTTGCAGATTAGATGAAAGCACATAGTATCTACAATACAAAGAGAGAACTCCAACATGAACTGTGAGCTTTAGTTAATTTTCATGTTTCAGTATTATTTCACCAACTTTTAACAAAAACTGTATTACACTAATGAAAGACAAACATAATAAGTACTTTCAAATGATGGGAAAGGAAAATACTCAAAATGTATACAGTTTTATGTATGCATAAAAGTTTTCAATGTATTTTTAGGGAAGGGTCTATGGGATGTTCAGGGTCTCACTACTATATTGGGCTTATAGTAATCCACCTGTTTAAAGCCTCCCAAGAGCTGGGATTATAAGCGGGTGCTACCATGCCCAGTCTCAATTGCCATCTCAGCAAGCCCTGGGAGGTGGTTCCAGCACAGCCACAGGGATGGGGGGTAGGGGGTGGAAAGGTGGGGATCAATCCCAGGCCCCTGCACCTGCTTGCAGGTGCTTTGATCCACTGAACTATTTGGCCACCCCTTGAGTATTTTTTCTATATATTTAAAATTGCACTAAAATAAATAAATTAAAATTTAGGGATAAATAAATAAAACATCAAAACCACAATCTATTCAGACGTGATCTTTGTTGTTTGATAATTTTATAAAAAGCTCTTATTATAGTTATAATTTCTTATGGAATATTCAATTTTAAATAATTAAAAGAAAAAAATATGCCACCTAGATTTAGTGTACTGAAAAATAAACACAAAAGGAAAAATAAACAAAGTCATGCACATTGCTATGTGTTCAGTATCTATTAAGTGCCATGGCTTACTGAAAAATAAAATGTTAATGATTGCTGGCTTCTATTAACATAGGTCTGGGATGAGAATTATTTGTAGGATACTTAAAAATGTCAAGATCAGTACTCAGCTGGGCGTGGTGGCGCATGCTTGTAATCCCAGCACTCGGGAGGCTGAGGCAGGAGGATTGTTGTGAGTTCGAGACCAGCCTGAGCTACAAAGTGAGCTTAAAGCCAGCCTGAACTGCGTAGCGAGACCCTGTCTCAAAAAAGACAAAAAAAAAAAAAAAAAAAAAAAAAAAAAAAAAAAAAAAAAAAAAAAATCAGTACTCAGGGCTGGGATGAAGGGTAAAGGTTCAGTTCTTGTCCTACAGAACTTAAATATCATATCATAAATGGAAAATATATAGTATCAATAAGTAATCCACTGAAAGATGTATGCACTTGATTAAAATAATGACGTTTATAAGGAGTTGTAACGGTGGAGAAAAAGAGCCTTCAGCAACCATGCAGCCCTGTTAGGAAGGTAAGACAGACTGGAATCAGAAACCTATGCCAATTTATTACCCCCCCCTTTTTTTAAACAAACGTTTACTTGAGAGACAGTATAGTAAATGATATGACATGATAAGCATTATGTATTTAGAAGACCAGAATGACAGGCATTCCAAGCCTGACCCTAGTATTACACATTGCTATCTTCAGTGCAGTTGCTTAGTTCACAGGTATCGGTATATACAGTTAGTCAGGGTGAGAATCCTACTAATTAACTACTACTTTCTCTTAATTCAATTAGAAGAAAGATTTGTACTAATAGTGTTTAGACAGGATATAATGTCTGCATTTTGTACTATGAATAACCACTACAAAGGCAACAATATGAAATGCATTAATTATTGAAACTTTTCTACTAATCAGTTTTGAAACTGTCTCATTGCTATTTGTTTCTCAATGAATTAATAAAAATTTTAAAAAGTAAGTAAAATGCAGATCCACAGGGAGAAAAAAAAGAAAAATATGCCAAGATGGAGTGTAATCCACTATTATAGTAAGAATTCATCCTATACTGAATTTATTCAAAAAGGATAGGAACATTCTATGAATAAATGAAAGTTTTAACTTTATAAATAAGATGGATATTTTTCCATCTTTCATATAATATTCTACCTCTGGTGCTGCTTTGAACTCATATTTTTAGATGAGATTTAGGTAGTTAACTCAACATCATTTTCCATGAAATATACAGGTAAGAAAAATAAATATTCTCATGAGACTTTGAAGATTTAGGAGGAAGTGAAAATGAATATTGACATTGCAAGAATGTATTCTGTTTTTATTCTGCTACAAATCTTTCAGCTCTTGCTCTCTTTTGAATGAATGATTTAATAGACAGAATGTAAGTTAAGAAAAAGGAAAAGGAAATACACACATACAAATACCTATCCAGCCATCCTTTGAGGGAATGTAACAAAGCAGTGGTAGAGCTTGGCAGGGTATTTAATTTCTAAAAGAAACATGAGCACTGGCTCTTTACTTTCAGCGGGAAGGCCAGAATCAAGGCCCAGAGATCAGCATCATAACTCAAGCAAAAAGAGAATTGCAAAGCTGATTAATACAGCAGGATGCAATGGCCCTTTAATGAATTCTACATTGTATCTGTCACATATGATTGGAATTACATGAGATCAGGGCTCTGCTTTCTGCTCTCTGAACCAGATTTTTTAGAACAAGAGACTTTATGAGATTTGATTGGGGATTCCTCAGAGGGAAAACTAAAACGACTTTTATTTCCATACAGACCTACAGCAAGAGAAACTAGGTTCACACACATCTCTGAGAGAAGGAGAAAACTGAATCATAGATCTAATCTGGAATTGTATGTAACATTTTTCAACAGTATAGAAGGCCTAAAAGGTTTAGAAGGTATGACACTAGGTCAGTATACAAAAGTAAAAAGAAATAAAAATGGTAATGAGCAAGAGTTAGTAGGTGACCCTTGCTGGAAGGGGCTGGGAGTATCCACAGAAGCACATAGACGGACAGGAATAGGGAGGTTCAGGACTGTGCTTCTCCAAGTATTTGAAGCCCGAAGTCCCTAAAAAATAAAGACATTAGAAAATTAAATTCCATGCCACATACCAACATGCAAGAGGAGTGCCACAGCTCTTGTTTATGTCTAGATAATGAACCATCCTGGCTAAATAACCTAAGGAACAAGGCAAGTCCTTGACCTTCAGTTAAGGTTTCTGTTCAGAGGGTTAGGAAAAGTAAGCTGTCTAGGGATGGATAGCAGCTACAGACATGGTGAATTGGCAATGAAGTTCTCCACTTAGAGTTATTTTTCTCAGTCATAGACATTTCTGTGCTGTGGATAGCTGACTTCAGATACTTGTTTATATTTTCTTTGAAAATAGCAGAAAGAATGCATGCCTTGGTCAAAGTGTAAGGTGAATCCATTGATCTATGATAAACCTCGTCACACCTGCCACTTTCAACAGCCGAAAGATGCTCAATAGTTCATGGTCCATCTTTTGACCCCTGGGTAAGCAATAAAGAGCACATAAAAATAGCAGAGATATAAGAGAGGGGAAGGAAGGAAAGGATGAAAGAAGTACTTTACTAAAATAGGGGCATAGGGCCAGCCAGATAGTTCATGGTTACAATAGCTGCTTAGGCTGATGCAGGAATCAGGGTTTGATCCCCAGCTTGCAGTGCCAGCCATACCACTGGGGTGCGCAGAGACTGGGATTAAGACTGGACGTGGTGGCACACACCTTAGTCCCAGGGATTGGGAGCTTGATAAAAGAAGGATCACTATGAGTCTGATCTGTGTGGTGAGCCCCTGTAGACTCTGTACTAAATACATAAAAAATAAATAAAATAAAACAAAATTTGGATGTATTCCATCTTCTCAAATATGCTTCACTACAATCAAATGTTATAGAAGTGCATAATTATTTGTATGAGTTTGGAAAATGTAATATTATTCTGTACCTGTTTCCCTTTTCAATTCATTAATTAACCTTGATGACCTCAACAGTAAACTTGAGCTACTACAAATTAACTTTTGGCATAAAGATATTGAGTTTTATTTGTCTCATCCACTTATTAAAGGTCTAGAATGAGGTGGAAGAACAGGATCCATAGAAGGCATTAAAGATCCAAAATTCCACATATTTTATTAAATCAAAGATGTGTTCTAAGGCTTAAGTGTGTATAGTTATGAAAATCCATTGGAGCTTAATTGGAGTATGTTAAATTATAGGCCAAACATTTTGTGCACAGGTATTTGATAACAAAGTTTTGACACAACATGTTTAAAATTACTCAGCTACTCTGTGACACTAAATCTTGGGTCCTGCTGTTAAGCTTCTTGCTTCAGAGATCTAGTCAGCCACTGGGCTTTGTCAGTGATAATGTCTTCTGGGTTCCAGGTGCTTTCTTTCAAGTGTATTACATTTTACAATACACCAGAGAAGTTGCATGCCAATGTCAAAGCCAGGAAATCCTCAATGTGTACACAGTGTGGTGTTGCAGAAATATCAGTCCATTAGGACTCAAAAACCTGTTTTCAGATTTTAACAGATTATATAACTAGACAACGTTAAAGAATTGCTTTACATTTTGAATCTACATTTGAAGTAATTCTCTACTGTACTTGTTAAAACACAGATTTGTCAGGTATTTTTCCTGATTACTGTTAGGCCCAGGAGTGAGAGCACTATGCAAGTGTTCTGATCTAGGAAGCCTTTCTTTTTGTATGATTTAAATAGTTGTTCTAAACCTAGTGAAGATCCACTCAGAAGTCATCCATCCTAAAATCTCAGACTGTTTCTGCTTGTAGTTACTACTTCCACATTAATAATAACACTTAGCCTTCAGAGTCATTAGATCTACAATCTCAGATATATTCCTTAGAGGATTTTCTGTTTGAGTTATAATATATCATAATGTTTTCTATAATCCAAATATTACTAAGATACAGGTGTTTTCTTTGTATTGACATGCTGGTTCTAATCATGTATAGAATCAACATCATTATGTTATAAAAACTGAAACTGACTGTAATGTACTCTACAGTGAAAACATACTTCCAACCCAAAAGTCATCTAAACCTTGCTAAGGTTTCATTGGAATTGCTTTGTAGATTAGCTGAATCTCTTGTGCCATAAGATTTTCTTATCCGGTAATTTATAATATGGATCTAAATGATCAGATTGCTACATCAGTCTCTCCCCATACTCTGGAAACATTTCAAACAGATATAATTTAAAAGATGTTTCATACTCTAATCTCGGTGTGACAAAGAGTTGCTCATAATGTTTTGATGAGGTGGAGAAAAATTTTAACTTCAAAAAATGAATTCAGGAAATAGTGTAATTAAGCAAAACATATGGGATGATATATTATCATTGGCAGTCATCCTAGATATCAATTTTAAAGTTTAGAAAAAGCAAAGAGCTCTGCTGTTAAAATAAAAAAAAAAAAGAATAGTTTTAAGAAGTTAGAAATTGAAATTTACAGATTTGGGTAGTGAAACATTTATACAATGTCACCATGTTTCCATGGTGATTAGACAGAAATCAAAATGAAATACTCATTCCCTTTGGTGTTGAAGGATAACTTTTGACGAGTGGGAAGGTTGTGAATAGGGTTGGAGGACATCAGTGAGGGACACTTCCTTCAGTATTCCCTAAGGTTCGCGCCAACTAGGACCTTACGTAGGCTGAGGGCAAGTGCGGCTGATGGGCCCAGTGACCAGTTGTGTGTGCTTGGACCATGGGCCAACCCTGAGGCCAGCAGGGTGGATATAAATGTGGGCAGAGGACTCAGAAATCCATGAGGCCAAAATGCTGGAAAAGACAAAAAGAGTTTTTAAATATTAAAATTAATGGGGCAGGGCTGGGCATGGGGGCACATGCCTATAATCCCAGCAGTTGGGAGGCTGAGGCAGGAGGATTGTTATGAGTTCAAGACCAGCCTGAGCTATAAAAGTGAGCTTAAGGTCAGCCGGAACTGCATAGTGAGACCCTGTCTCAAAAAAACTAACTAACTAACTGACTAAATAAATAAATGAAATAAAATTAAGGGGGCAGGGTGATGGCTTAGTAGAATAAGCACTTCCCTGCCAAGCACAAGGGTCTGAGTTCATTTCCTGTTTCTACCAAAAAAATAAAACAAAAAAAACCCCTAAAATTAAATATGAAATTCATATAGTGGTATGGGATAGGTTATCTGAAAATAAGGACTTCTATAAAATTGTGATGGAAAAATATTCTAGGAGACACCGGTGTAATTTTCAATGAGATAAATTAGGATGGTGTAATATTTTCTTTTGGAAAACATAATAATGGAGTCAATAAAATATATGTACAGATTTAATTGTGAAGATAGCTATCAAAATGGTATTTATAATATTAGGAGATAGAAATAAACTGAATTATTCCCAAAGAGGGATCTTTTGAATATTTTAGTTTTATGGCAATACAAAAATTGTGAATTAATTATAATGTGTTTGTAGACATCTTTCTTTCTTCAGAAGACACTTATACTGTTTTGCCAAGTGAAGACAAAACTGTGCCTCATTGGTATGAAGAATATAGTATCAATTTTAAATAAATAAAAAATCTGAATAAGAAATTATTCAGAGAAGTATAAGACACCGTATAAATTTCTATTTTATTATATTTATAGTAAATGTCATCAACTCTGGAAAATGTTATTCATTTTGTTCCACACCATCTATCTCAGTAATTAGAAGATAAATTCAGTGAGTTCCCTGACCTATCTGCCTGGGTTAGCATTTTATTGTATATTAACATACATACATACCAATAAATTAAAGTTTGTTATTTTGATATAAATGCTCATTAAACATGTAATTAACAAATGGATAAACTAATCAGGTTTTATCCAAAATTGGAACAACTGATGATTGCTTTTCTTCTTTTGAATTGGCTTGTATCTTCTGACTTTTAAAACAATTATATATTCTTGTAATGATGATATATGGTGAAAAAATGTGATCAGATTAAAGACAGTGACTGGCTACACATGGACACATCCCACAGATCAGGACTGAGATGAACAGAGTCAGAGGTTCTTCAGAACTTGGTTCTAAATTGGACCGGCCAGATAGCTCAGCAGACTAAAGCGCCTGGGGTTTATCTCCAGGTGTGTG
Source organism: Ctenomys sociabilis (assembly GCA_004027165.1). NCBI lineage: Eukaryota > Metazoa > Chordata > Mammalia > Rodentia > Ctenomyidae > Ctenomys > Ctenomys sociabilis. The sequence continues at coordinate 31,265 of PVKA01015581.1, read as the reverse complement.
GTGCTGGCTCTGGCCTTGGGGTGGGCTGAGTCCGAGATTCATACTTGGCGTGGTGTCATGCTCCTGTGATCCCAGTGCTTGGGAGGCTGAGAACAGGAGAATCACCTAGGGTCCGATCTGCAGAGTGAGACCATGTAGACCCTTTACTAACTACATTAAAGAAAAAGGAAAATAAAATGAACACGTAGCAGGAGAGAAATAAGATTTAGAAAATGATCCACTAATTAGCCATTCTAACCAATGAGCAATCACTCTGTCACTGGGTGTGACAAGTTCACTGATGTACAGCATCACAATTTCGAAGCCAATTCTCTTTGTAGATCAAAGCTGCATCTAAACATTCCTCTTAGATAACCCTAGGATTAACATAGGGAAGAGAGCGATCATCAGCCTTACTGGAAATGTATCCGAGTAGAGAGATTAAAGGATGAGATTTCTGAATTAAAATCAGGAACAAAGAAGGCTAAGAATGTGTCAGCACCGAGCAGCCAGAATATCAAGGAGATTAACAGAAACAACTAGTAATTTCAGTTAGAATTATAATGGTAATGTCTGTGCTAACATGTTTTTCTGCCAACTCTCCATATTGTGAAAGCGAAAGGAATGCACACAAGTTGATGGCAGGTGAAAAAAGAGCTGAAAGAACTGGGACGACTTAGTGTACGCCACAACCAGAAAACACCCAGTAGGAGGGGCGGTCTCAGAGAAACCTACAAATTCATCCCAAAGGACAACTTTTCACGGTGGAAGGTGTCTACAGAATTCATGGTATTTCTGTCTACACACAGAGCAGGTCAGAGCTGATAAAAAGCAGGCACACAGAGGGGGAAGTGGGCTGATTTGCCCGTGGGATGCCGTGGAGTCTGTGGCCTCTTGGAACCTCGGGCCTTACTCAGTCACTAGCGAGCACAGGTCTCTCCCCCCGGGTAGCTGGTGATGATTATGCTGCAAACACGTCTAGTGCCCCACCCAGAAGACATTGATACAGGTCTCCCTTCCAGATCAGTAGTAAAATTTCAAGTCCATTTTCTGTAAATATTTCTTACAAATCTCTAAATATTTATTCGCTCCCACCTTTGTATTCCATTTACTTAGTTTTAAAATACAGTGTAGTTAAAGCATATTGATTTGTATCTCTATTTTCTAAAATGCATAATTTCTACCCTCTTAAGAGGAAATGTTATTAGATTTCATAATAGCTTGTCTGACAGAGCTTATCACAGATCAAAATTCTACATTATTTCCTACATAATCTCTAGGCAAAAGCCAATTCTGTGATCTTTGGTATGGTCCTCGACTTATATCTTCAGATTATTTTCTCCTCATCGTTCTCCAGTCCCCACCTGGTGACGCTGATGAACCTCCACACATTCTCAACAGCTGTGCTGTATCTTGTTAAGATACTCCTGGAGGCCTTACCTTCATGCCGTTCTGCCTCTTATTTTCACTAAGAGGACTACATATTACATTTTTAATTCTTTTGAACAATTTCTACACATAGGATATGCCTTAGCTCAGACATCAGTTCTTACTAAAATCTTAAAGGCAGAAAAAATAGCTATTGATCACAAAATCTGGATTAGGAGTGCCAAAAATGTACTGCTCTTTGCCTATCCTGAATTACAGTAGTTCAATGAAAAATTGTTTTCTCCTATGAAGCATACATTCTATGAGGATAGCCATCATATTAGTCTTGTTTAATTTTATGTCTCCATTAATTAGCAAAGAGTGTCAGCATGTACCAAATTCTCAGTAAACATTAGTAAAATGAAAGGCTGCTTGCTGTTTGCAAAGCATGAGTCGATGAGCTCTTAGGAATCTTTCTGAGTCCGTACTGTTTTTGTGCACCTTGTTCTTTGGCTCAGGTAGCAACTCACATGGCATAAATTGGATGGAATTATTTTTTCGTTTTTTCTGATGCATTCTTGCAGCCTGGCATTAGAGCAGCAGCGATCGATATATATATTCTAACTCTTTCTCTCTTGGTTTCTCCAGTTTTCTTCTCTGTTTCTGTCTCTTTTATTGTCTGTCTCCCTTGGTCACTTTCTCTATGAGTCTCTGTTTTTCATGCACAACTTCACACACATACAAACATAAATACAAACTTATCTTGCTGCAATCACCCACATTTGCTTTGGAGAAGTAGAGCAGACAGGAAATTTATCTGAAATTTTACACTGACAAAGCGTTCTGTGGCCCTGTGTTGGTTCTGAACTCACTGACATGTGTGCAGGATATGATCCACAGAACCATGTGACTTATTTTGGAAATCATTTACACTTTGAGCAGCCAACATTTCTAATGTAGGTCCCAGCGTGTGTATCATGCATTGATTGCCTTCTTTGTCTCTTCATTCTGGATGTGCGGTATTGAAACTGCAATGAAACTGTCATGAATCCATAGCGTATCAAGTCTAATGCAAGACATATGGTTAGTTTCTTTTACCTGGGAAATAATCCTCGTGGGTGTATTTCACTCTCTGAAGTCCACTGCATGTACACATTTACTATAGATACAGAGAAAATAATGAAAATGAAAGGAAAAAGTATAAAATATCATTCTGTTTATGAGGATCATATTCATTAATACAAGGCATGATACTTCATTTGGAAAAACCACCAAAACTGTTTTGTGATGTGTATACTTCGTCTTTGGTTTGTTACCTATATCATTAAATATATATGATGTATAAGTAAATATCATATCCCTTCTGATGGCTGTGACTTTCAAAGAAAACTATTGTAGGTACTTGAGTTCAGCAACATAACCCAATATAGTCCAATAGCCCATATTAATAGGGGTTATCAACAGTACTGGCAGTTGTCAGAAGTTGTTGACTTGTGCCTTTTACAGCTCAGCATATTAATATTACCTTTTATAACTTATTTTTATACTTTTCTGCTGGATGGTTTACATCAAGATAAAGAAACACCTATGTAACTAAAAATGTAACTTTTGTATCTGGCTCATTTCTACTTTATCTTTTTTTTCCTTATTAGAATAAATAAAGCCCAGGCTCAGCATATATGTGGGACCTTCCGCGTGCATGCTAGATCCCTTTCCAGCCAGATCCTAGGCCCTGCCTGCTGCAGCAGGGTGAAGAGGAGCACAGCAGCTAGACCCAGGCCAGGATCATCTGGATGAATTGGAATTTGGTAGATACTTACCCAGTAAACTGAGACAATTTACTAGACCCTTATCTATGAGAACATTCTGTTTCTCTCTCTCTCTCTCTCTCTCTCTCTCTCTCTCTCTCTCTCTCTCTCTCTCTCTCTCTGTCTTTCTCTGTGGCAGAACTGGGGATTGAACTCAGGCTCTTGTCCCTGCCAGGCAAGTGCTTGTTCTACTGAGCATCACCCCAGCCCAACTCTGTTTCTCTCTTGATCAAGAGATGGTGCAACAGGCAAACAGGGTGAGCCAGTCTGCCTAGAAGACCCCATATACACCAAGGGGAGGTGATCAAACACAACTTAGGGGAACTAACTTAAACACAAATTTCTAATTTAATATCTGCTTAGCTACACAGACATGTTTGCTCTTATGGTCTAAAATACAAACCCATTAGTTACAGAGGTTTGTCAACTGCTAAATATCACTACTCATTATTAGTGATCATAATTATAGTTCTGTAAATACAAAATTGTGACTGCCTTGATCATATAATCTCTCTTGGGTAAGAATATCAGTATGTGCTGAGTAATAACTGCACCAAAGCTATGCACCAACGGTCAGAGGACAATGCTATACAAAATGACAAAGAGAATGAGCAAAGGACACTATGAGGCCCTGAGTCCATCCAGAACAAATGCAGGAGACACTAGCATAGAAGAAATTGGATATCACACACCAGAAATCTTTGAAATAATAGCATCTAAAGTAAAGAAACACCTGCAGAAAGGTATAGAAGAAGTCAGATCAGAAATAATCTCTGAAGTAAAAAAAGAAATGATAGCTATAATGAAAGAATTACTAAGTGTTTTTAAAGAAGACACTGATAAAATTAGAGAAGAATAGAAAAGTGATGGAATCTTTGAATGAGCAATATAGGAAAGAAATAGAATGCATGAAGCAGATTCAAAGAAATATACAGGAAATTAAAATCTCAATCACAAGCTGGCAAAACAGTTTGAATGAAAGTGAAGACAGTTAAAGAAGACACCATTGCAGCTAGTGAAAAAGCAAGAAAAGATCTCTTAAAAATGAATAGCAGATCTGAGCCAGGAGACCTGTTGTTTGTGACCTATAGTAGTGGCAAACTATGGTGCCATTAAAGACAGAAATTTGGAAGAGATGAAAGAGGAAGTACTGCTTAAAAAGAGAAAAAGATGAGTAAATGTGGATGGACAATGATCCTGTGAAGGAAGATGTAGAAAAAACTAAGAGATGAAGCTGCCCTCCAGCTGAGAATCTGTCATCAAATCCCCCCAAAGTGAAAAAACAGATGACCACTATCATTGATACTGTTATCATCTACAAAGATAGGTGTAATGTGGAGAGAAGATGCCCCGTAATTTTCATTTGGAAATAGAAGGAAACAGTTCAGGGTGGAAGCTCAGTGAAGTCTTCATTCTTTTGCCTTCCAGGAAAGAGTTACCAGAATGCTATGAATTAATAAGAAAGACAGTGGATTTCAAAAAAAATAAATAAATAAAGGAAAGAATTTGAAACCATAAGTTCCAGAGCCTGGGTGAAAGATCATGCTTCTGTGTCACAGTGCTCAGATGTTCAACTTGGAGTAATCCCAGATCTATGAAGATTCCATCATCTTACAGTTGGCATTTAAGAGTGTGCAGCAGAAACTTGTCAAAGAGGAATACAGAGAGGAGGAAAGCGGGAAGAAAGAGGAAGAAGATAATGAAGAGGAGTCTGAGTCTGAGGCAAAATCTGTTAAGGTGAAAATCAAGCTTAATAAGAGGGAGGACAAAGGTCAGGACAAAAGAAAAGGCAAGCGAAGATCAAGTCGAGGTGAAGCAAAGCCAGTGGTGCGCGAATTTAACAAGAATGAAGAACAGGATGAAAATGACCAATGAGAAGCAGATGGGACTGATGATGAGTGACTACTGTGGAACTGAATATTTTTCCTCCCCTCTCCATTTCTACTCAGTGGCTTCACGTGTCCTGTGGGCCCTGGGTTCTTTCTGTGTCCTGCTCCTCATCTTATAAAGTAGTTTAAAATAATACCAGATAAACATATGATATCAACACAAAGCTTGTAACATACTGTCCCCAGATGGGCCTCAAAGGTTCAAAGATTAAAACAAACAAAAGCTTTTGATGGAAAATGTGAATGGATATTATATTGTGATGGGTGGGTATAGTTTGGCAAAGGTTTGTGCCTAGTTTTATCACCTATTTCGATGAGATTTTTGTCTTTCATAGCACTGGTAACTAGGAGAAGCCATTAAAAGCCACAGGATAATTTATTTTGCATCAGGCAAAGTAAATTTTCAAGATTTTTATTTGCTCAGTATTATTTTTTTTTACATTGTGGTACATATAAGCAACTTTAATAGGTGATACATGTCCATTAGTTAAGATTTCACCTACATATATATTATTCCACTTTATCCTCTATGATCTGAACAATACTTTTATTTATTTATTTATTTTTATTTTGCCACAACTGGGGATTGAACTCAGGGCTTTCCACTTTCCACAGAAGTGCTTATTCAACTGCACCATCTCCATAGCCCCAGAAAAATGCTTTTTAAATTGTATAAGATTTCTGTCTACTATAAACATTGTTTAATTTTGTTTGCTCCTGGTATTGAAAATTATTGAAAATACTATTGAATATTGTGATCTATATAGTGTACAGGATGGCTTATTTTCTCTATAATGATTTCCTATGTCACAAATGTGTGTAGTCTCCATCTCCCTAACATGTACTGAATCTTAGCATCCTTTGCTCAGTGTCTTTGGTTGCAAGTCATAAGCCTGAGGCAAATAAAATTCCAGTAATATCAAAGAATGTGTTGTTGGTGCTTTCCTAATAAACACAATTTTGCACCCCCCACACACAACTAGAATGTAGGAAAAAATGATTCAACATTTGCAAGATGATACAAAAATGAATAGCATAAGACTAATGGGCATCAATGACAAAGGAGGAGTCAACACAAATGATACAAAAAGAATATGGGCAGAAGTAATAGCAGAAGGGTCAGCCAAATAGCTCAGCAGATTAAAGTGGCAGGAAGTAGGTGCAGGGGCTGGTGGTTGGATCCCCGGGACTGCAGTGCTGCCCCCCCACACACAATGGAGCATGGAGATGGCAATTGAGACTGGGCATGGTGGAACATGCCTATAATTTCAGCTCTTTGAAGGCTGTGAACAGGTGAATTACTATGAGTCTGATTTGTAGTGAGACCCTGAACACCCTGTAGAGAGAAGAAGAAGGAGGAGGAGGAGGAGGAGAAGAAGGAGTAGAGAGGAGTAGAAGGAGGAGGAGAAGAAGAAGAAGAAGAAGAAGAAGAAGGAGAAGGAGAAGGAGAAGGAGAAGGAGAAGGAGAAGGAGAAGGAGAAGGAGAAGGAGAAGGAGAAGAAGAAGAAGTAATAGCAGAAAACTTCTCAAATATGGGGAAACAATCTAACATTCAGGTAACCAAAGCATATAAAAACCCAAATAACATCAACCCAATTAAAAACACAAACGCAAACACATATACAATGATCAAGATCCTAGAAATCCAGCATAAGAACAATGTACTAACAGCTGTGAGAGAAAAGAAACAGATCATATTTAAAGGCAAACCTACCAGAATAACAGCAGATTTCTCTTCACAAACCATCAAGTCAAGAAGAGCATGGAGTAAAGTACTTCATGCTCTCCAAGAAAACAGATTCCAGCACAGACTACTATACCCTGAAAAACTGTATTTCACGTTTGATGGAGAAGTGAAATACTTCCCTGACAAAGGACAGCTAAAAATTTCATAATGACCAAGCCAAACCTATGCAGACTACTAAAAGATATCCAAGAGAGGGACCAAAATGACCACAACTCCACAAATGAGAACTGAAAAGAAAAAACACCAAATAGGGAAAACAGTTAAACACAGGAGGAAAAGGGGATACAACAGCAGGTAAATAACATGTCAATCATAATTCAACACATCTCAATTACAACCATCAATGAAAATAGATTTAATTTATCAATTAAAAGAAGTAAACTGGCATAGTGGATTAGAAAGCAAAATCCAACACTATGCTATATGTAAGAAACACACTTAACTCAGAAAGATATTCATAGGCTGACAGTAAAAGGGGGGAAAAATCATACTACATGCCACAGCACATCAAAAAGAAAAACAGGGGTAGCAATACTCTTCACAGTCTGAACTTCAAACCAAGAATGATTAAATTAAATACCTGGTAGGGGAAAAATACAAGAGGAAGAGGTAATAGTCACAAATATGTACGCACTAAACACGGGAGCACCCAACTATATAAGACAAATTTTAAAATAAAAAATCTAATATATAATACCAAAATCTTAACAGGAGGCCTTACCACCCCTTATTCCAAAAAGATATGTAAAGCAGACAAAAATTAGCAAAAAAGTAGCAGAACTGAGCCAGAATTTAGAACAAATAGAGGACATATACAGAGTGTTCCACCCAACCACAGCTGAAAATACATTTTTGACAGTAGAACATGGGATATTTTCTATAACAGGCCACATACTAGACTATAAGTCATGATTAAGTATATACAAGTAAACAGAAATTATCCCATGCACATTATCTGACCATAGACAAGGAAACTGGAAATAAAAGACAAACAAAACCAGAAAAATCCTAGCCATACATGGAAATTATACAACACCCTCCTAAGCAACCAATGGGTTACAGACAAAATTAAAAAAATATCTACAATTCAATAAAAATTCAAGCATAGCTTATCAGAATTTATGGGGTGCAATGAAAGCAGTTCTTACAGGGAAATTTATAGCTGTAAACTCAAACATTAGGAAAACAGAATGGAACATATAAATACCCTAATGCTACAACTCAAACACCTAGAAAAATAAGAGCAAACCAAAACCAAAGCCCAAAGATGGGAGGAAATTATAAAAGGTAGAGTAGAAATTATGCAATCAAGACAAAGAAAACAATACAAAGAATTAAAGAATTATTCTCAAAATGAATGTTGAGAATCTTTATTCTCACAGAATCAAAGACACAGAAGAAATGGATAGATGCTCAGAAAGACAAAAAATAACAAAATCAAGTCAAAAAGATATAAGAAGTCTTAATACCCAATAACAGACATTTAAAATATAATAAAAAAATAAACAACAAAGAAAGTCCAGGTACTGATGGATTTACTGCTGACTTATACAAGCAATTTACAGAAGATATTTTCTCAATACTCCTTAAAATCTTTAATGCAATTGAAAAAGAAATAATTCTCAAAAACCCATTCCTGGAGGTAAGTATTATACTGATCCCCAAACCAGAGAATGATGCAATGAAAAGAGTACAGGATAATCTCCCTCATGAACACATGTAAAAATCCTCAATAAGATCCTAGCAAATGGAATACAGCAAATCATTAAGAAGATTATACACCATGACAAGGAAGGATTCATCCCAGGGATGCAAGAATGGTTCAACATACACAAACCTATAAATGTAATATACTGTATCAATAAGCCAAGCCCAAATACCACATGATCTTCTCAATTGATGCAGAAATGGCTTTTCATAAAGTCAAACTCATTCATGTTCACAGTCCTACAGAAAATTGGAATAGATGGCTTCTACTTCAGTCTCATAAAAGGCATCTATGACAACCCAATAGTTAACATAATACTAAATGGGGAAAAGCTGAAATGTTTTATTCTCAGATCAGGTACAAGACAAGGATGTCCTCTATCACCATTCCTATTCAATACAGTTCTGGAATCATTAGCTAGAGTCATTAGACAAAAGAGAGAGACATAAAAGCAATAAGAATAGGTGAACAAGTTAAACTATCATTACTTTGCAGATGACTTGAAACTTTACTTGGAAGATCCAAACAAGAAGCTACTAGAATTAATACGCAAATTCAGTAACAAAGCAGGACACAAAGTCAGTCCCAAAAAGTCAATAATATTCTTCTACACAGATAACAAACACATTAAGATAGATATTAGAGGAAACAATACCTTTTATAATAGCACCACAGAAAATGAAATGCTGAATAATTCATCTAATTAAAGAAGTACAAGATGTTTTCAATGAAAATTAAAGTACTCTGAAAAAGGAGATCATAGAGGATTTTAGAAAATGGAGAGATATTCCCTGCTCCTGGATAGGAAGAACTAACATTATGAAGATAACATACTTCCAAAATTGTTATACAGATTTAATACAATCCCTATCAATCTATGACCAACATACCTCAAAGACTTAGAAAAATCATTCCGAAAATATATTTGGAGCCAGAAGAAACCTACACTAACAAAGGCAATCCTGAGCAACAAAGACAAGGCAGGAGGCATTGCAATTTCTGACTTGAAATTATACTACAAATCTACTGTGATAAAATCACCATGGTATTGGCAAAAAAATAGACCTGTGGATCAATGAAATAGATTACAAGATGCAGATGACTACAAACACACTTAGCCATCTTATCTTTGAGAAAGGGGCAAAAAATGCTTACTGGATGAAAGATAGCTTCTTTAACAAATTGTGCTGGAGAAACTGGTTCTCTACAGGTCAAAAACTAAAACCTGACCCAGGTCTATCACTATGCACTAAGCTAAAGTCAAAATGAATTAAAGATCTAAACATTAAAACAAAACACTCAATCTTCTGGAAGAGAAAATAGGAGGAACTCTTGAAGACATTGGGGTAGCAAAGTGTTCATGAACAAAAATCAAATCTCATGGGAAACACTTGAAAAAATTAACAACTGGGGTCTCCCCTTACTGAGAAGTTTTTGTATGTAAAAAGACATTATCAAGGGATTAAAAAGATACCCCACAAATTTGGAAAAATTCTTATCTAAAACAGAGGTGTTCTATCTAGTATTTATGAAGAACTAAAAAACATTCAGGCCCCAAGATTTTAAGTTCCAATCCAGAAGTGGGATTCTGATGTGAAAACACATTTCTCAGAGGAAGAAATACAAGAAGCAAATAAATGTATGAAAAAATGCTCCACATCACTAGTCATCCATGAGATGCAAATTAAAACAGCACTGAGATACCATCTCACACCAGAAAGAATGGCTATCATAAAGAAATCCATCGACAACAAATGTAGAGGCTGGGGGGAAAGGGAAACCCTTCTCCACTGCTGGTGGGAATGTAGACTGCTGCAACAATTATGAAAATAGAGTGGAGACTCCTCAAGAAGCTAGGATTGGAAATACCATTTAATCCAAGATCTGAAAACATCATATCATAGTGATATATGTTCGCCTATGTTTATAGTAACACAATTTGTGATAGTCAAATATTAGAAACAACCAAAATGCTCATCACCTGAGGAATGGATGAAAAATATATGGTATTTTTATACAATAGAATATTACTCAACTACAAAGGATGATAAACTGAAAGTCTTCACATATGTGGATGTAACTTGAAGATATACTTGTAAGTCAAATAAACGAGACCTCTCCCAAGTGTAAACACTGAAAAGAAGAAATAAATACTGAAATTTACAATACAATTAAGTGGAAAGTGAGAATTTAAGGATTAAATAATGAAGAGAAAGAGAAGGTTTGGGAAATATAGCAGGGGCAAAACCATACATGTATATAAACAAGATTGTTAAATCAATAGTCTCTATCAGGTTTTTGAAAATAGTTAATGGGCAGAATTCTCATCCTAACTCTATATCCTGATATCTGTGAACTAAGCAACTATACTGACTATAACAATTGAAATATCAGTCATTTTGGTCTTCTAAATGCATACTGCTTCTAATGTCAAATCAATTATTGCTATACCATATTTAAAGTAAACGTGTTTTTTTTAAATGGTAATAAAAGAAAACAAGAGACAAGAACAAAATGTGATAGTACTTTCCTGCTACAATGTCGTACATGGTTTGATTCTAAATTTCTGTGTGAAAATGTGTAATTGTTTCTTTTTTACATTCTATAGGGACTTAAATCTTAGAATATCCATGACTGTTGGAAAATAGCAGTTGTATGTTTTGTGTAAATCATTTGATATTCAGATAGACAGTGATGTTAAATTCAACTGCCTCTGTTTCTGGGTAATAATATCATTAACTTCTCTTCTCAATGTTTAACAACTAGAATTTGCAGACCAAAAATTAGAGAAGTAGAGGAGCTACAAGGACAGCCAGCATTTTGGCCCTAGCCCTTCAAGGTACTCAGGAGATATGGAACCTGTGCTGTGACATCCTGTAACTCAGTGGTGTCCAAAATTTTCTTTCTTTTTCTTTGTGCTACCAGGGTTTGAACTCAGGACCTTGTGCATGCTGAGTAAACACTTGTTCCTCTGAGCTATCTCCCTAGCCATCCCCACAGATTTTCTGTTCAAGGCGATTATGGGGCGAGTGAGGAAAGTGATCAACGAGGTAGAGTACGCGTAAGGAGAGTCACCTAGAGAAAAAGTATTCTTCAGGATTTCATTCTCTCAGGATTTCACAGAGAGCAAATTGGTCAAGCAATGGCCATGATTCATCCAGATGCTGACACTGACAAAGGATCCACAAGGTTCTGTACATGGCTCCAGGGTAAATCCTGAGGGGATTTGAGAGACCCTGTGAGATACAAAAGTTAAATTTTTAGTTATATAAGTCTTGCTTTAACTTGGCCTTAACTATCCAGCAGAAAAGTATAACCACAAGGTATGTATAATAGGAATGCCATATTAATATGATGAACTGTAAATGGCTCAAGTCAACAGCTTCTGAACAACTGACAGCTCTGCTGACAACCCACTACTATTATGGACTATTGTAGTATCTTGCGTTACATTGCTGAATTGAAGTACCTGCAATAGTTAGACTCACTTCAAGTATGAAAAGGTCTTTGAAAGATTTCTGCAAATACTTCTTCTCTAACTGCAGTGGAACACCTATCTCTGAAAAAACTAAAAGAAAAAGAGGGATACGTTGCAAGCCACAAACCAAGGAAATCAATCAAATATGTGTAGTTGGGACTTTACCCAGTGTCTAAAGCAAAAAAATCCTCCTCACTCCTGATATGAACGCCTTGTCTGGTTAAGGTCACCTGTCAACTGCTAGGCAACCTGGTGTCCTGTGTCACTAACTTCACAAAATTGTAAACGAAGGACTGATTTGTTGTGAAAAAATGTTTGTATACGTAAGAGAGTTAGGACAGGTATGCAACTACTTTCTTTCTACATCTTGCCCTCTGAATAACTACTATGAAGACAACAATATGCAATCTTCCTCCTCCTCCTCCTCCTCTTCTTGTTCTTGTTCTTCTTGTCCTTCTTCTTGTTCTTCCTTCTTCTTCTTCTTCTCCTTCTCCTTCTCCTTCTCCTTCTCCTTCTCCTTCTCTTTCTCCTCTCCCTCCTCCTTTTTTTGTGATATGCCGGTGGATTGAACTCAGGACCCTCTGCTTGCCAGGAAAGTGTTTATTCTACTGAACTATCTACCCAGCCCCTGAACTGTTAATTTTCCAGCCAATAATTATACTACTTAGGTTTATCACATGGATTTGCATGGAAAACAGTGAAGTTAGGAGCAAAAATCCTTATACATTGAGTACAAATACTTTGCTTCTTCCTGCATGCCACACCTCAAACAATAATCCAAACCCATTCTCTTGTTTCAGAGAGTTGATATACAATTAAATATATGACAATTTCAAGATGTATGCAGTTTTGAGAAATTTTCACTTCCTCAGTTCAATACCAGATTTTTTTTTTTTTTGGTAGATTTTCAAAACAAGAATATCTGATCAACAGTGATTGATATATTGTCTACTTTCATCATTAAATCTGTTGCTCAGATTAACAGATATAGGTATGCAAGATGAGACATATGATTGAATGTTACCACATGCTTGCAGGAAATGTTAAATTTTTGTTCTTGTCTCTCATTTTATTTTCTTTTTTTAAAAAATTACCTTAAAGACAGTGTAGTTATAATTGATATGACATTAGAAAATATACACATTTAGAACACCAAGATGACAGGTATTTCAAGCCTGGTTTTGGTATTATACACTGGTGTCCTCAATGTAGTTGCTTAGTTCACAGATACCAACATATTAACACTAGATATTTTCTAAAAGTCATTTAATCTGAACAAAACTCTGTGGAAACCAAAAATATTTACTTTAATTTTACATAGAGAAATAAAGACCTTTCATAGACCTTAAATAAATTGACAAAAGAAAAACTAGTACATAATGAATCTGTAGCAGCAAAATCAACTCCATTGTTACATTATTTGTAGTCTCTTCACAGTTTCTCAGACAGAAACACTCATACAATCATCTTGCCTGCTGTAGATACTCTGTGCCTCAAGTAAGAGCTAGGCTGCTCTAGCACAGGCTCCCTGTTTAGGCGAAACTGAATTTGGAAATGAATTATAATTTATATGGCCTTCCCACTCTAACACATGACCAAGGCCCTCGTGTTCTGGGAGTTACCTTCTTCTAATGAAGTGAGTAATTTGAATGAGATGATCTGTTTCTCCCTTGCAGCTGTGCAGTCATGTTCTGTGAATCTGTTATAATTTTTAACCTATACACCCCAGTGTCAGCTGAGCCGTTATAGTGGCATGTGTTTCCTGATCATAGCAGCTGGTATCATTCTGATACATGAATTAAATGCCAAACTTACGCAACAGAAGTAGGCTAGTGAAAGATTTATACTAAAGGTCATTAAATAACCAACAAAGCTCTAAGTGAGACAGCAAGCCTCTTTTATACATTTTTGAAGTCATGCTGAAAAACAAAGAGCATGTTTTTGACGCTGTCATTTATCTACTTTTTTTAAAAAAACGAAAAGCAACATAGAATAAGACAGTTAATGTGCTGACTAATGCTGATACACTACTTTTAATGGCAAGCTGTAACATAAGGGCAGTGTGACATACTGCAATTGTGTGCCAAATTCAAGAGTCACAGGTCAACAGAACCCAAAATTTAAATGAAATCAACTTTAGGTGCTCTCATATTTTCTCATTCTTGTTCATAGAAACCATATATGAGAGATGACTCTCATATATGGTTTCTAAGAAGCCTTTTCTTTATACCACTAGAAACAAGCCACTAATAATCTGTATATAAATCTCAAACAAGAGGGTCGATGAGCTAGCTCAGGGGTCTAACTGCCTGCCTGGCAAGCGCTGGGACCAGGATTTGATCTTCTGCTCCACATGTTGGACTAGCCCCGCCACCGGGGGTGCACTGAGCCATCCACAGAGGCCAGGTGTGATGGTGGAGGTTTGTAATCCCAGGGCTGGGAGGCTGAAAACAGGAGGATCACTGTGAGCCCCAGCTGCACAGTGAGACCCTGTACTAAATACATTAAAATAAATCTCAAACAAGGAAAGGATGGAGGAGTTCATCAAATGCGATGTCTACAGATGCAGAAAATAAAACCCAGGGAAGTGAACTGAGGCTTAAAGTTGTATAGATTTGCTGCCTCAAAGGCGTGTAATACACCCTTTCTCCAAAATTCTACTGTTCTCTGTGCTAAGGTTCCTAATTAAGGTAACAGTGCCTCTATACTTGCCTTAAAGATCTTCTGCACTCTCTTATCCACTGAGGAGTGATGGCTATGTGCCCTGCCTTAACATGTTTAATAAGACTAAAGCATAGATAATGCAAGCTGAGGCTCTGAACTTCTTTATGAAGAGGTGGGCTTTTATTTCATCTCCTCTTAGACTCTGCTGGAACTATGCTGTTAGCTAACCTACTGGCTGATGAGAGAGTTTTGCCCAAGACTTGTCATGCCAAGTTCCAGAATTCTTGCTGACCTACAGATGGCCTAAGATGTTGGAGCCCAGCTAAGACCAGCAAGACACAAGCCAGCCAGGCTCTTTGAAACTGACTCACACAATAGAGAGCTACGCAAAGAGTTGTTGTTTTAAGCCACAATCTTGTAGTGATCTCTAAAACAGTCACAAATCCATAGGTACATTCAGAGAATGTCACCATCCAACTAGTCACCAAGCAAGACTTCTTTACTCTTCAACCTTTTTCATAATCACCATTCATATTAAATTATGCACCCAGGCCTACAATGCTACCATATGAATGACTCATTTTTTCTTTATAAAATAGTTATTTTTTAAAAAATAATTATGCTACTATCCTATTCCAAGGTGCCATTACCCTCTGAATGTCTACTATCTAGTTGTTGTGCTTTCCCTGCTAGCCAAAGGTCTGTTCTTCAGTGAATATGTGATAATAACATGGCTTTGTGTAATATTTTCACAGGACTTGAATCTTCATTAAAATACAATTCAGACTTCATACCAATATTCTCCCAGTTTTCCTTTTATATAAAGAATCTGTTTCTTGAGATGTGTGTAGTTATATTTGCCTGTAATTGAAACTCTCTAGGAAGCTGAGAGAGGATACAAGTTCAAGACCCAGCCTGGTCAATTTAGTGAATTAGCAAGAACTTGTTTAAAGGTTTAAAAAAATTTGAAAATGCTGAGGATTAAGCTTAGGCTAATCTTGTCAAGACTCTGGATTTAATCCTTACTACCATATACATACCAAATTGTGCCTTCACCCAGTTTAAGTTAAATAGGAACATTTTCATGCCTGAGAAGAAACAGTCTACTTCTATCCTTTTTGTTTTCAATGCTAGGCATAAGATCTCTGTTGACAGCATTTTTCCCTATGGCCCAATTAACATACCTGACTTTCACGCATTGCTGGGCAGTGGCCCCAGTTAAGGGCATAATCCATCTTTTTTCAAATATGCTGCTTATTTTCTAAAGCTGTAATATACCATTGCTTACTTCCTAGAACATCCACCAGGTCTTTTACTTTAGCATTTCCTGTGGGTTCATGCCTTTATCTTTCCTTCCTCCCTGTTCACATGAAATGTTACTCAGTGTTCAGCCTAAGCTTAAATATCACTCATGTAAAGCTGATATCCCAGGATCCCTAAGTCCTTCCCTCATATATGGCTACTGGGACTCATTCTATCAAAGTACAAAGCACATTATTTTGCCCTAGTTTGTCCATCTCTTGGACTACATGATAAATTATGTAAATGAAAAAGAGTATCACTTTCATTTATAGTTATATTAGCTCCTTACTTGTAGTATAATGCCTGAAATGTATTTATCAGCATATGCCATATGTAACACTTTGGAAAGTTAATTCAAAAATGTGGGAAATTCTGCAATTAAACATATTTTACAAATAAATGATAGTGACTTCTGGATCATAGAACTATGAGCACTTATTTAACTTCATTGATTTTTCATGTTTTCTGTCTCTGGTATGTGTGTCAATAAAATCAATATGAGCATTTCCTCTCTTTGGAAGATAGATTTATGTTCAATGAAAGATACACTGAGAATAAAGAATCTAGACCATATGCATTCACAAAAGCCTTTTTGTCCTGCCTTCCACTTGGATTTTCACAAATGCTTCAATAATTGTGGTTTATTGCAATTGACACGTTGTCATCTTTGGAGATTTCAAGGGTAATTGATGGTCCAGTCCAAAATGACATTTACACAGAGTTTAAATTTTTTGAGGGAGGGGTGACCAGGAATTGAATTCATGATTTCATGCTTGCTGGGCAGGATCTGTGCTGCTCAATAATATCTCTGGCCCTACGGCTGAATTTTATATTCTGAAGTTTGAAATTTTCCATTCCGCTCTATAATAGAGTTGTCAAGCTTCAGGCCAAGTGGATTTGGGAAAGGATATATCCCAGAAGATTTGACTCCTCAAACAAACCGAATTATGGCTCAGAACTACTGATTTCTCCTACCAAAGCCTGCAGATATTTTATACTTGTGTCCTTGATGTTCCTGATATAGCTAGGTTGGTTTGATTGATGCAGTTAGTGTGCATTCAGTTATGGATTTCTCATTGCTAAAGTCCTTCCTTAGGAAGGTGATGTTTCAAAGCACGGATATCAAAAGAAATCTCCCTGCAAGTCATCAGTTAAACGAACACCAGTCATTTATTCTGAGGACTTTTCCTCACCATCACAGTGACATTGCATGTGGAGGAGAACTGGGCTAAGGTAACCGAAGAAATCAATTTAGTCTCCTGCTCTAGCTTCAACTACCTCCATCACTTAAGCAACAGCAGCAATACAAAATTATAGCTTGACATACTTTTATATTTAACCTTCAAATATGGTTGGACAAATTAAACTATTCAACACACAAATTCAGTCTGTATAAAGAATCTACTAGTGATTGGGACCAATTTGTTAAGGAAAGAAATGTAAACTCACTGTAACTTTATCACACAACTGAAGAATTTGAAAGGAACTGGAAAATAAGATGAAAACTTTGAAGGAGTATTTATCTAAAGTAGACTTTTAAGATTAATTATCAATTTATTTCCAATCACTGGTGATGTGCTCACATTGTACAATATTTATTATTAGTATGTTGATGACTAGAAGGAGAAATATACTAATGTTTCAAGATTTCATTTCACAGTAAAACATCACACTACACTACACAAAACACAGTTATGGTTGGAGTTCCTATTAGGGCTCCTCAAAGAATTGCTTTTCAATGTAATCAGACGCTTCTATGCTAGAAGCTATGACATATTCTGAGAAATATTGTTTATTTCTCCTTACATTTCAATTGAAATTTATTTAACATATAAAACCAGTATATATGTACTGCTTGGAAGGGACTTACACATTTAGCTAAGGCTCATAGCTTTCTTTACTTTTTCTCAACAAAAAATTGTCTAGAACATCACATATAGACAACTCCAGTGGCAAGGAACTTACTATCTTTAAAAGCAGCCTACTTTAGCCTTAACCATATTTATCTTTTCATTTTATTACATTATAAAGCTATTTACATTCTCTCTCCATTAAAATTTCCAGAGGCAAACACCTCTATAACAAAACCATGCAGAATGTATTTTTTACAAGTGGAAATATACTGTGAACTGAAGCCCATAGATGCAGAAGCGTGCAAGGAACAAAGGCTGGAAAACCATTTCCTGTAACAGATTGCTTTTATTTTTATTTCATTATTTTTATTAATCTAGTACAGGGACTACATCTCACTACACAGATCTGACTCTGTAGTGAGCCTCCTGTTTTCAGCCTCTCTAGTGCTTGGATTACAGGCACGAGCCACCATGCCCAGTCTCAGTCTCTGTTTCAGTACATCCCTGGGGCTAGGCCTGCACTGCATGCCGGGAATTGAATCCTGGTCCTTGCATCTGCCTAAGCTAGTGCTTTAATCACTGAGCTTTCTGACTGGCCCAGAACATGCTCATTTTGTTCAATAAAGAAAGACTTTTTATAATTAGCATTGCTACAAATACATTTTAGAAATATTTTGTAACATGCAAAAACTAATGACTTGAAAAGCTTAGTGGCCTTAAAATATTAACACTGAAAGAAGATGAGGAAGACATAGATAAATAGAAGGATATGTTATATACAGGGACTGGAAAAATCAACATTGTTATTGTCCATACTATGGAAAACTGTATGTGTTGAATTCAATTGCTTTCAAACTTTTTCATATCTATTTTTATTTTAATCATTTATTTATTTACTTATTTGTTGGTTTGTTTGGTTTGTTTGTTATAGGGTCTTGCTACTCAGCTGGGACTCATAGTGAGCCTCCTGTCTCCACCTGTCCAGCACTGGCATTATAGACATATGACACCATGCCTGGTTTCAGTGACTATCATGGCATGTGTGCTGAGGATCGAACCCGGGTCCTTGCGCTTGCCAGGTAGGCACTATACCACTGAGCTATCTCCACAGCCCCTTCTTTTATATTTAGACCAAAACTATTTCCTTTTCCCTTCATACTGTAAACTTCAGATTCACAAGTAACTGATCAGACTTACAGAATAACAAACTGTTGCTAAGGGTTTTAGATTTTTTGGGAGACGAAAAAATGTACCAGGTTAAGAGGACCGTCCAGGTAGCTCAGTGGATTAAAGCACCTGTGTAGGCAGAGAGCAGAGGCTCAGTTTGATTCCCAGTGTGCCATGCCAGCCCTATCCCAGGAGTGCACTGAGAGGGTAATTGAAATGGCATATTGAGGCCCGCCTGTAATCCCAGATCTTGGGAAGCTTAATACAGGTGAATCACCATGAGTTATGGACCCTGTACTAAAGATACCAAAAAAAAAAAAAAAAAAGATGTACCAAGTAATACAACCTGGGGTATTTATACTGCAGAAGTCTAAGCCAGTATTACAGTATTACAAGTATATTTTCTTAGACTTTAGCAAGAATTAAACAATTTATAGACTTGTAGTTTAATCAAAACTGTTTCTTTAGTGCCCTTGCTGAATGCACTCCCCACTGTTCCCAAAGAATGTTTCCCTAAGATTACTGGCCTTTCCAAAACAGCCAGCCAGCCAGACAGACAGACAGACAGACAGACAGACAGACAGTCTACCTGCTCTGATTCAATGCAGTTGCTTTTAAATTTCTATTGGAAGGGCGAACCAAATAGCTCAGTGGATTAAAACAACTGCAAGTAGGCACAGGGGCCAGGAGTTCGATCCCTGGGCCTGCATGCTGGTCCCACACCTGGACATGCCGAGAGAGCAATTGAGACTGGGTGTGGTGGCACACCCCTTATGATCCCAGTTCTTGGGAGACTGTAAACATGTGGCTCATTCTGAGTCAGATCTGGCAGTGAGACCCTGAACACCCTGGAGATCCCTCAATAAAATACAATAAATAAATAAATAATTATAAATAAATTTCTATCATATTTCTCAACAAAATAGGGAAAACAATCCTAAAACTCTTAGGAACCAGAAGAGACTTGGATAAAACCAAAGCAGTCTTGAATAGAAAGAACAAAACTGGAGGCATCCCATAATCTGACACTAAAATTGTGTACTCACCTATATACTGGTACACACACACACACCATTCATTAAATAATGGGCCAGAATAGTGGACCAGAAAATACATTTAATCCACAATTAATATTCGATAAGCTTGTCAAGAACAGAAAATAGTGGAAGTACAGTTTTTAATAAATATTGTTTAAACAAACAGGTATCCACATTTAGAAGAAGAAAATTGGACCTCATCTCAAATGCTGTACAATAATCAACTCAGATTGTTTCAACAATTAAATGTAAGCTGTAAAATATAAAACAGCAAGAACAAAATGGAGAAGCTATATAACATTTTTTTTGCAATCAGATAAAGATATGACTCCCCAAATCATGATATTAAAGATAATTTGTCAAACTTGGTTCTTTTTTCACAAACAAGAATACAATAAGCAAAATGGAGATGCAAACTGTAAAATGGGATAACAAGGTACACCAACCATAGATCTGATGAAGGATTAGAATCCAAAATACAGAAGGATATGGGCCAGCCAAATAGTTCAGTGCATTAAAGCTCCTGCTTAGGCAGATGCAGGGGTTGGAGGTTCAATATCTGGGCCTGCAGTGCCTGCCCAGAGACATGGCACACAGAGACACTGATTGAGACCAGGTGTGGTGGTGTGCCCCTGTAATCTCAGCACTTGGGAGGCTATGAGTCCAATCTATGCAGTAAGATCCTGTACACCCTGTCCTAAATACAAAATACATAAGGAATAGATAATATCTCAACAGCAAGAAAAATAATCCAGTTTAAGTAAGGAAAGGATTGTAATTGATCCTTTGAAATAAGGATAGGCATATCCAGCAGTCATATAGAAACATACTCAACACCTCTAATCATTTTGGAAATAAAACTTCAATGTAAAATGAGCTATGACATCATATTCATTAGAACAATTATTATCATAAAGAGGAAGTCTAAGAAGCATTGTCAAGTTTATGGAGTTCAGGAAATATCTGCACATTGCTGGTGGTGATGTAAATTAGTAGAACCATTGTGGGGAATATTATAGTGGTTTCTAAAATGATTAAATTAAGAACTAATATATGTCCCAGAAACCCCACTACTGGGTAGATCACCCAAAGAAGTCACATCAATATGTCAAAGGGATATCTTCAGTTTTCTGTTTACTGTGGCACTGTCCACATTAGCCAATGCATGAAATCTATCAGTGTCCATTCATTGCAGGAATGCGTTAAGCAAATGTGATGTGCACATCTTGTAACACTAGTCAACCACAGTGAAGAAGGAGATCCTACCACATACAATAAGAGGAGAAGTTTGGAGGAATTACATTCAGAGAAGTAAATAAGCTAGCTGCAGAAAAGTTAACAAATAAACCAATGGAAGTAAAACAAGTATTTCACGGGCTTACCTACATATGGGATCTAGAAAAGTCGAATCTATGGAATTAGAGAATAGAATATGGTTGCTGGGGATGAGAAGGAAGTGAAGTGAGGGAGATGTTGATAAGGTTTTAAAATTTCATCTAGGAAAGAAGAATCAGTTCTGGAGGGCTCTTGTACAACAGGATGACTGTGGTTCGTGACCACAGTATTCTGTATGTTTGAAAATCACTGAGAGTAAGATTGTTTATGTTCTCTCCACAAAAGTAATAAGCCTAGGCAGAAACAATACATTCCTTCAATCTAGATACTTCACAGTATGGACATGTTTCAAACCTTCTGTGATGTGTGATAAACATGTACCATTATTTATCATTCATAAAGTAAATCGGAAAGCATAATGAATTTCAATATCCTTAAATAAAGTTTTATTGGGACACACCCATATGCATTTGTTTGAGTATTGTCTGTAGCTGCTGTCACCTGGGAAACAGCGTTCAGTAGTTTCAAGCAGGACAGAGCCTTAAATATTGAATAAGTAGCACCTGATGCAAGCTATTCGCTATCTTTCCTTTTTAATTTTTTCAATTAATTTTATTGAGAAACAAATAGCAATGAGACAGTTTCAAAACTGATTAGTAGGACAGTTTCAATAAGTAATACGTTGCATATTGTTTTCTTTGTAGTGGTTATTCATAGTACAAGATGCAGACATGATATCCTAGCCAAACATTCTTAGTACAAATCTTTCTTCTCATTGAATTAAGAGAAAGTAGCTATACATCTACCCTAACTATTTTGTATACAATGATACAAAATGGTCATTTGCATTCCCTTTTTTGCTTAGTTTTATCACAGATGGGTATTCCATTACCATTTATATATTGTAGGTGTGTGAATTCAGCAAAATATTCCAATATAGTCCAGTGGTCCGTAACAGGAGTAGGTTATCTGCATGACTGGCAATGTCAGAAGTTGTTGACTTGAGCCTTTTACAGCTCAGCATATTAATATAGCTTTACTTTTCATACATTGTTTTTATACGTTTCTGCTGGATGGTTAAGACCGAGATAAAGCAAGACCTATATAACAAGAAATATAACTTTTGTATCTTCACAGGTACCTTTCCTCTTCTGGATTAGAAATATAAGATATTAATGCATTTTAAAGTTTTAATGTTTATATTACAAATCTGTAATTAAAAGTAAGTGAAGCTGAACCTATTTAACACAAAATAGCTCAACTATTATCATCTCAACATGAGGTTAATATAAATATCAAAGCAAACTATGTCCAGCACCCTTTCTCACAGGACATGTTTGAAATTTGGTGTGTGCTTCATGCTTACAGTTCCTCTGCATTCAAACTACACTTCAAATCTTCCATATAGCTGCAGCTGTAGCTGTTCAAAAGAGACTCTGTGTGTCTTGGGGATAAGGGTTCTCACATTCAATTCAGGTTCTACCCACGAAATAGCACACTTGCATAATAGTGTGCTCACTATTGACTCTGCACTAGGACCCTGGCTAGTATTCTTTGCTGGTGGCCATAAGACTTGAACCAAGGATGATTTGCTAGGGCTTCTTGTATCAGGCGTCAGAGCCAAGACGACCTGAATGTCCGTCATCTGTTTCTAGACAAGCTAAAGCTCCAACTTCTGGACTGAATCCTGCAATCTAGGTCTTGCATTTCTATTTTAGGGTAGGGAGAAATGTCATCCCTTTTGCTTCAGAGATAATTTTATTGTTAATGAAGTCTAAGTCCAATTAGCTTTCTTGGCAGCTCCATCTGACCGTGGATTCTTATTATACGCGTGAGAAAATATCACCTCTGTCTTTTTATAAAAGTGTTGTGATTAAAGACACAGAAGCCCATCTTTTTTAAGTAGGGTTTTTCCTTTTATTTCTTTTGTGTTGTGGTTGAGAAGGTTGTTTCCAGTGAACCTGCATAGCTGATAAACACAACTGTGTTTGCCGGTTACAGTATAACTATGTCACTGTGCACACTTTGAAAGGAAATAAATATGTTGATTAATAATATTGACTCAAGTTCTTATTATTTTATCCATGTTTTAGAAAAATTCATTGCTGAGGAAGACCTTGACCCTCTAGAGATAATATTATTAAAACACTTTCTGGAACAATGCAGAAAAAGTCACTTCTGTATACTTTGGTTCAGTTACTTCTGTGAGCTTGTGTTCAGAGCTTTGTTTTTTTTTTTTTTTTACAATTGACACAGCAATGTTTTAATGTGGTCATTGTTCCCACATTTCAAGATGGAGTTAACTACACAAAATCGTGTATCATTGAAAAATTCCATTTGGATGTTTCAGATAACTGCATCATATTTGCACATATTGCTTTGTCTGAACATGTTGGAGATCCATCTCTCCACAAAGTAATTTTTTAATGTTTTCAATATCACCTCTTCTTTTTTCTTTATTATTTCCATTCCGAACCCAGAATGCTAAATGGATTTGACAGCATACAGTCTGAGTGTACAAATTAGTTCCTACACTCATGATTATTTCTCAAGTGAGATACAAATTCTAAGAAAGTTAATGAAAAACAAAATCTGGGAGTAATAATTTAACAATGCTAGCACATCTTTTTATGATCGTGATATAGGTTATATCGGTGGGCCTCACCAGGTTCAGCGCCAGGGGACTGGTTTTCTGGAAGGCAACTGCTTCATGGAAAGACAGAGGCTGGTGGACAGATGTGGGATGAGATTCCAATAAGGAAGGAGCACCTGTGTCCTCCACATGCACACATACAGCTCAGGGTAAGGTTCTTGCTACTGTGCGTAGCGGCTACTATGGCTGACTGCACAGGTGGTAGAGCTCAGCCAGCGATGCCCGGCACAGGGAGCTTCAGTAGAGAAGAGGAACTGCAGCTCACCTCCTGCTGCTGGCATGGCTCCCCGTAGGGCACAGGTAGGATGGAGCAGGACGAGCCCACAGCCTGGTGCTTAGGGATCCCCAGGCACAAGACAGACATGCATGTCTGTCTGTCTGTCTGTCTGTCTGTCTATCTCTCTATCTATCTATCTATCTATCTATCTATCTATCTATCTATCTATCTATCTATCATTTACCTCCTTTTAATAACTCTATAAGATTAGTCCCAATGTTGTTTCTATTTTTCACATTTATTGAAAGTGAAAGGCCCGGCGGTATAGCTTAGCGGACTAAGCGCTTGCTTAGGTAAGTGCAGCGGCCAGGGTTCGATCCCTGCTTCCGCTTGCCGCGCCGGCCCCGCCTTGGGGTGCGCTGAGCCGGTGATTCGAGTCCGGGTGCGGTGGTGCGCGCCTATAATCCCAGCACTAGGGAGGCAGAAAGCAGGAGGATCACTGTGAATGTGGGCTGCATAGTGAGACCCTGTGTACAAAAAAAAAAAAGGAAGAAAGAAAGAAAGAAAGAAAGAAAGAAAGAAAGAAAGAAAGAAAGAAAGAAAGAAAGAAAGAAAAAGAAAAACCTCAAAAAGAAAAAGAAAGTGAATTATTTTTGTGTATGTTGTAACACATGGGAATCTTTAGCAGGTATGAGGACAACAGAAATGTGATTAAATAAGTGTTCTAAATGTATAGAACCTTGGGATGCAGAAGGGCCTGTCTCCAGTGACTGACCTTACCGCTGCATCCTCCAAAGACAGAAGTTATATAAGTCCTGTTAATTACCATACTGCTGGAAAATATTCCATAAATACTTTTAGAACATTAGTCATGCATATGGAGGCAAAATTAATAACCAAAATACAAACTTTACAACTCAAGGTCATTACTTTATTCTTCAAATAATAAACTTCAATATCATTTGAAATCTAAGCTGTCCAAAGTTCTCAACATTCTGTGCCATCTTGTACCCTACTGCAAGAAAGTTAAGTTATAAGATTACAGAGTTTACTGAATATTACATTGAGCATAAAGAAAGCCTCAGCAGTTTTGTTTATTTGAATAATGTTTTTAAATCCACTTTCATTAGCTGGTGTACAGCAGGACCCAGAAGTTTGAAGGAGGAAAACCCTCTTCTAGTAGCTCATAGAGATCATGCCAAGCCATCCTAAAGACCTGGGCATTCTAGAAATGACCGCAGTGCACTATTTGGCAGCATTAACTATAATGGTTGGTTTGTCAGTCAGTAGGTTGGAATAAAACTGTATTAAAATTTATACAAAAGAAAGTAAATAGCAATGAATATTGATTTTGACATAGATAAATGAGTGGTCATTCCTTTTTGTGTGGCTACTAAAATAAGACCTATAAAAGTATAAAAAAGAATTCTCTGTCATAACTTGAGGTAGGTGGAAATTTATTATTAATGAAATGGGCAGCTTCTGTTTCTGTACATGTGAGTTGAACATTCATTGGCGCGCACACACACATAGGTAGTGGGAAAAGAATGGATTTTTCTCTCAGAATTGACAGCAATCTCTTCGATTCTTTTTGTCACTGTGGTCTGATGAAGTAGAGAATATAGAATTATCAGGTGAAGCAGAGCTCCAAAATGAAAAAGAATCAGTAGCCATGGGGTTTATAAAACTATAAACATTCCAATAAGATACAAAAGTATTAAGTTCTGTCATTAATTTTCCACCATGCATTGCTACTCTGTGACTATTTCAGAATTGTCTGTCCACCTATACATCATATCTAACCCTCTACTCACATGTGATAAACATAAGTAAGAATCATGATTCTCAAATATATAATTATAATTGTTATTTAGATTGTAGTAAAAAATAAAAAAGGACAGTGGGTAAATAGAAGGTCCAGCTTCCCAAGTAAAAGAATGCATGGTTGTGTGGGACTCCTGCCCAAAGGGCTGAGAACTCTAATTTTTTGTTCTTTCTTGTTATCCTGAGTTCCTTTATCATTTTTATCTTTGAAACTGTGTTTAATTGGTGACATACACGAACACAGAGAAATATGTGCAACAAGCAGAGGAGACTGTACACGATAAGTGTCTATCGTTCTTTCCTGCCTTTTTCATATATAACATAGGAGAACAACAGACCTACAAGGTGTGTGCTGAGCAGGATTTAAAAGGAGTCCCAGATGTGTGGGTTACATCAGTGACTGCAGAAGCACTAGTTCTGACAGCCCCTAGAGGCAACAGTCTGAAGCACTGATGTCCTCAAGTAAGCTCGCTCACCTACGCACTTCTTGACAAGCTTTTCTCAGAGCTGTACTATGCTGCTTCAAGAAGCCTCCTGCTAAAATGATGGCATGGTCCCAGTGTCTGGAAGCATGAAGACCTTGAGGCAGTAAAACACGGCCTGGAGTTTATCTGCAATGCAAAGATGGCAAAAGTGCAACCTGGTTCCACTTTGAATCATGACTCAGATATCAAGCGAAGCCAGGGCCAATGCAATGTGGAGTCATCATGCCAGCATCCTTCAGAATAACTCCATTGTGTGACTCATTTGATTAGTTTCTTCACTTTGACTTTTCCTTGGCCAAAGAGCCAGGGCAGACAGCTGTGAAATTTCCCACAGAAAACAAGGTCTGCACCTTCCGTTGGTAAAAGCCAGTCCCACTGACACAGAGTTGAGCACATGATCAACAGAAGGACAAGAACATCAACAGGTGCCAGTGAGAAGCTTAAACGGCACACAAGCAGGGAAAGGCAGGGCTAGCTCAGCCTATAGGCACAGTGCAACACTTGGCTCGCCTGTGGCCAGAGTCTCTTATGGCACCTACTCATCTCAAAGGAAGAATCGGGTATCAAGTCTGGCTGTCTGATGAACGTTTGCTGAGTCTAATGTTTGCAGAAGATAAATACTACTGAATTTTACTTATTAATTGCTTACAAAATGCTGAAAACATCAGGAGCACGTAACTAAAGGAGGAATAAACATGAGCCAGCACCTGGAGCAGTTTAGCAAACATGATGAATAAATGTTTTAATCAAACGATTGAATGTATTGAAGTGCAAAAGAATTGCGGTATTCAAAGGCAATGATGTGGTAGTCCTGGTGGGCCTGCCCACAGATCCCAGCATCGCAGAACTTACTTAGCAAAGGAGCCAGCATGTGAGCTGTGAGTGTACCACCCGCTACTAATGCTGTGCTCCGACTTGAGCTGCTTGCAGCTAATGCTTTGGCATGGACACCCTTCTCTGGAGGGCAAGGGGCTCCCCACACAGCCAACTTGGTCTCAGTAACTCAAATCTAATAATCCACATTTTCCCCTTCTGTGCTTCACTCTAAATAGCCTTTCTTCTGGCCTCGTAGTGCTTTTAATTACACCAGCCCTCATCTTTTTTCAAAAGCCATAATTATTATTTTTTAAAAATATCTGTTCTTAGTATTTCTAGTCTTATAAGAAGGAGGAGGCAGGGAGGAAGAGCCACATGACCCCAGTGTCCCTTCTCCTCCAGGAACTGTCTTATAAGACTAGAAGTAACACAAAACTGCATTCAGGAAAGAAACATGCAGAGTGAACCTCTAAGTTTCATGTGGCTGAATGAATTATCAAAAAGCAGGGTAGCTCTTCAGTTATTGAACTAGCCTGCTTTTGCAGCTACAACAAGATCCCTGGAACTAGGAGTTTGTAAAGAAAAGAGGTTTGTGTGGCTCACAGTTCTGGTGGCCTGAAAGGTCATAAGGCATGGCTGCATCACAGCTGAGAAGAGAAGTGGAAAAGGGTTTGAACACAAGATAAGGGGCATGTGTGTGAGTAGAGAAATAAAGGATCGGTGAGGAGCCTAGGCTGGGTCTTTTTGTTATATTCTGGTCACATGAGAGCTAACCAACTCTTATCAGACTGGACCCATTCTAAGGCACCAGAGCCTATCCCTTCTGAGAGTGCAAGGCTCACTCACCTGGCCTGGGGTCTCCTCTCTCCAAGGTTTCTTTGCCTGATCCCCACTGCACAGGCATCAAGTTTCCAGCACATGAACTTTTGGGGTACGGGAATTCGTACTGAATTAAAAATAACATGAACAAGCTGAAGTTATTCAAGTACCGAGCACATGTTGTACTAAGTCCTTCTCACACGTTCACGTTCACTCAATTCAACATCATTGTGTTGTAGGTGGTTCTTCTACTAATGGAATTAGTAGAGGATTCATGACTTCTGAAGACATGAATCTCTTAGTGGGTTGGAGACCTAGATAAACCTGTAACAACTTACACTACTTAACATAATGCTTTCTAATTACATTCATGATGGAAAGGGTAAGATTTTCCCTCTTCTACTAATTGTCCTATGCAGTGAAAAATTACAGTGGTAGGTATTTATGGGACACTAAATGGTGTTACAATTTTTACTGCAATGCGTGAAACTCAATCTAAGTGAAACAAATTAGTACAAATATGTTCTCAAATATTTTGTTATGAAAATATTAGAAATTTAATTTTAGCAATATTGAAATGTGCAGTACTCAGTTATAAACTTTATTCACCATGTTGTAGAATTGTTCTGGAAAAATGTACAGGCTCTGTTTTCCTCCCTAACCCAGGAATTGTGTTCTTTCATTAGCCACCTTTCCATTCTCCCAGCTTCCCTAACCACTCTTCTACTCCCTTTCTGTCAGTTCAGGTATTTCAGATTCAACATAACATTAAGATCACTTGGTAGGCACAAATCTGAGTGTAGGTTGTAAATTAGGTATTTCTTCATTGCCAAGATCCAATACCAAATGCATATTAAAGGATGACATGTTCTTTTCTGCTTATAGTTTCAGTTCATAGTCTGGTAGGTCCAAAGTATGGTAGGAGCTGCTTTCACCATGGACCTCAGGAAGCAAGGAGAAAGAGGAGGCAGGGAGAAAAAGCAACATGACCCCAGTGTCTTTTCTCTTCCAGTACGTCTCTATTTCCTAATGGCAAGTTGGCTGTAGCATCTCCATAATTCAATCACATTCCAAAACATCTCTAAAGACACAAGTCTCTCGAGGAGTTAGAGACCTGGATAAACCTGTAAAAAACTATACTACTTAACACAATGCTTTCTAGTTACATCATATTATTGGAAAGTGTTAGCTTTTTTTCTCTTTAAAGACTGAATCATATTTCCTTTTCTTTGTGGTAGACTCTTGACAAGGAAAATGGAGCTTACTGGTTCAGGAGTGTCAGTATCAAAATTAAAGCCGGTGTTTCAACTTT
Organism: Ctenomys sociabilis; assembly: GCA_004027165.1. Lineage (NCBI taxonomy): Eukaryota > Metazoa > Chordata > Mammalia > Rodentia > Ctenomyidae > Ctenomys > Ctenomys sociabilis. The sequence goes on along the minus strand of PVKA01015581.1, from coordinate 1,804 downwards.
TTATTTTTATTTTTTTAGTTTTATGTCTACATTTTTAACTATACCATTAAGCTACAGCAATATTGTTATATTTTATACAGTAAGAAAACATTAATAGTGCATGTCACATCATCTCTTTCTCTGTCATATGTCTTTGCTTTGATCAATCAAAGCTATTACAGATTCAACACATTGTAAACCATCATCAGGACATTTGAAATGTTAGTTTCATCACTGGATAGAGAAGAAAAATAATCCTGATAATCTTTAGCAGGGAAGTAGCTTTCTTTATAACATTAGGTGGGTTGGGCAATTTGGATGGCAGGGTAGGAAACCTTTGGTCTGTGGGTCAAAGTCACTGGCATGCAGACCAAGTCAATAACGATCAAATGCCAGTCTGTCTGACAGCTGTGTGGTTGTAGTGACAAGGTCTCCAGCCAGTAGCTTGTCGACAGCCTCCCATGCAGCATTCTGCGCCTGCTGCCATGTGTAATGACAGGCCCAGCAGAAAGGGTGGCAGTTCAAATTGCACGGGGACCCTTGCTACCCATCATTCAAGGCCAGCACTTCAACCCTAATTTAATAACATCCCTATAACCAGTAGCAATTTCCTTCCAAACAAAGGGACTTTTCTCTGCACCATCTACCCCAGTGATAGCACTGCAACTTCCTCTTTTCCAATAGTGAGATTCAAATTTACCTTTGAATTAAACGCAAGGTCAGATAGAATAAGTCACTGTGAGTAGTCATTATATTTTCTGTCACTGGACCAATTAAGATTTCCAGCTGTCAGTTTCTGATGTTGCAGCTCCATAAAAAACGACACTGAGACGCATTGATCTGTGTCATAGCTGCTGCAGAGGGAAAATTGAACCAAAAATAATGATAATTGTCATAGGATGTCACACCATTAAATGAAAACATAAAAAGCAAAGTGCTGGGGAGAAACTGCAAAGTCATCCTCCTTGTTGAGGCGAAGCCATATTGTAGCGAACCAGCCCACCGCTCGCTCCTGGCCCGGGCACCCAACAGCTGCCTCCCTCCTCTCTGGCCACTTAATTCTGCCCAGTTTGTTTGCATTGATTTCAAATGGATGTTCAGTGCAGAATAAGAATAAAGGGAGTTTATTTCATGAAATTCTGCCATTCATTGGAAGTGGAATAAGAAGCAACAGAAGCAGTGAGTATGCAGTAGCCCCACCATAAACCTCACAAAAAGAAATAGAACACTGCGAGTTCACAGCAGCGGACAAAGTGTGCTCCTTGGGCCCCACTGGGAAGAAGACAGAAGGAGCGCAGCTCGTCAGCGTACTGGCTAGAGTTCCAACAGGACAACACTGGGGTTGATCCTATTTTGCCTGTATCAGTGAATATTTGTTTCTTAGAAAGAGGAGTTTGTTTTGCATCTCACTAAGCCTAGAATGAAAAGGCAAACATCGGAAGTGATTTTTAAATTAAAACAAAACAAAACATTATCTGGACACATCAAATTCAAGGTTGCTTTCTTGGCCTGGCCAGATAGCTCAGCGGACTAAAGCGCCTGCTTAGGCAAAGTGTAACACCTGGGATTCGATTTCCTGTATGCTGTGCCGGCCCTGACCCACTGGACGCACTAAGAGGGCGATTGAGACTGGGCGTGGTGGTGCGTGCTGGAAATGGGAGAATCAGTACGAGTGAGATCTACGTAGTGAGACCCTGTGCAACCTGGCCTAAATTAAAACAAAATAAAAAGGTTTTTTCTTTCTTTCTTTCTTTCTTTCTTTCTTTCTTTCTTTCTTTCTTTCTTTCTTTCTTTCTTTCTTTCTTTCTTTCTTTCTTTCCTTCTT
>PVKA01015580.1:21803-49827 GCA_004027165.1 Ctenomys sociabilis | reverse complement strand
AGCCCTTAGTGTCCCTTGTTCATGAGCTAAATCTAAATCTCTTCCTAGTTTGTCCCAGGATGGTACCGTGAGACTTCCGGACACCGCGAACCAGGGAGCTACAATATCACACTCTTCAAGAAATTTCTCCAAGGTTCTTTTGCTCAACTTGAGCTTTTTTGCATACAGCAGCTCCTTTAGAGCCTAAAAAATTGGGCTTAACACAGCGCCCATTGTTCTGTTTTACTTTTGCTTTTAGTCCACTCGTCAGCGAACTCTTGCTCCCTCTTAATTTACAGAGAGAACGCCCTTACCGGGTTTTCCGTCACTCTAGGTGACTCCCACGTCCCCCTTTAGCCTTGGGACCGTGGGCTGTTACCCGCTCGAAGCGGACCCCTACTTACCGCGGGGCTTACTGGTACCACTTGCGCAGAGCTTCAACCAGTCACGGGACTGCAGTTCCCGGGTTTTGGCACCACTTGTCGCGCGCATCCTCGCCAGCAAGGAAGACGCGACCACTGGTTGTCTCTGCAATGCTTTATTTTTCCATGGATTGAGTAGTTCTTCTTCCCCTCCTGCTCCTCCGCCCCTCCGCTCCTCCTCTGCTCCCGCTCCTGACCCGAGCAAGCCCGCCCCAAGCTATATACCACAAGGCGTCCAACCCTGGAGTGACACGTAGGCACAGCCGATAGGTCCAGATACGCGGAAGGGAGCCACAGACTTTGCCTTAGCCATATAAGGAGTTGTTTACTACAGAGAGCACTGGGGGGGGGGGAGGCGGAAGCCAGCGCCGTCTTTTAAGGCGCAGCTATTCGCAGCTCTCTACAACCTGTGTATGTTGTAGGGCAATAATAAGCTTCTTTTCTGTGTAATGCCTCTATTTCTTTCTTTTTAAAAAAAAATTTTTGGCGGATCCAGGGATTGAACTCAGGCCCTTGTGCTTACCAGGGAAGCACTTATTCCACTGAGCCATTTCCCCAGCCCCTAAGCCTCTTTTCTGGAGGGTTAACAACCTAAATTTGCAGACCAAAAATTATAGAAAACAAAGGGCTTCAAGGACAGCCAACATTTTGGCCCTACCCTTTCAAGATCAGTGAGGACTCAAGACATAGGAGAACCTGTACTATAACATCCTGTAACTCAGTGGTGTCCCAAATTTTCTGATCAAGGAGATTATGGGGCCACAGAGGAATGTGGTCAATGATGTAGTGTGTGCCTAAAGAGAGTCACATGAAGAGAAAACATTCAGCCTTTCACAGAGAGAAAATTGGTCAAGCAATGGCCGTGACACATCCACAAGGCTGACACTGACAAAGAATCTACAAAGTACAGTACAGGGTTTCGGGCTAAGTCCCGAGGGGACTTGACTGACCTTGTCAGATACAAAAGTTACATTTCTTGTTATATAGGTTTTGCTTTATCTTGGTCTTAACCATCCAGCAGAAAAGTATAGAAATGAAGTATGAAAAGTGAAGCCATGTTAATACTCTGAGCTGTGGAAGGTGCAAGTCATCAGATTCAGACATTGCCAGTCCAGTGGATAACCCACTACTATTGTGGACTGCTAGACTGTATTGGAATATTTTGCTGAATTCACGCACCTACAATATTTGGATGGCAATGAAATACCCATCTCTGACAAAACTAAAGAAAAAAAGATGGTATAAATGAAGGACCATTTCATATCTGTATATACAAAATAGTTAGGAAAGATATATAGCTACTTTCTTTTAATTCAATAAAAAGAAAGATCTGTACTAATAGTGTTTGGATAGGATATCATGCCTGCATCCTGTGCTATGAATGACTACTACAGAGACAACAATATGCAATGTATTAATTGTTGTAACTCTCCTACCAACCTGTTTTGAAACAGTCTCATTGCAATTTTTTCTCAGTAAAATTAATTTTTAAAAAATTTTGGCTATTATGAATGTACTGCTGCTACAAATATGAGTATGTGTGTGTTCCTGTAATATGATGATTTTAACTTTTTTGGAAACACCCAAAAAAGATACAGTGGGTTTAAATGGAATTTGTATTTCTCATATTTTGAGATATCTCTATACTGATTTTCATAGTGGTTGTACTACGTTACATTTCTACCAATGGTATAGAAGGGACCTCTTTTCTTGGCAACTTTGTCAGAATTTGTTGATTTTGAGTTGTTGATCATAGCCCTTCTTTCTGAAATAAGATGAAATATCGGTGTTATTTTGGTTTACATTTTTCTATTGACCATAGTTGTTAAAATTTTTCTCATATATCAATTGACTAATTCTTATCAGAGGTGTCTATTTATCTCAATTTCCCATTTTTGATTGTGTCTTTTATTTTAGACGGTCAAATTGTTGTTTTGTTTTGTTTTGTTGTTTTATGGCTGGCTCAGCCTGCCCTAGGGACAGGGCTGGCATGGCTTGTGGTGCCTGGGATCAAGATGTGGTCCCTATGCACTTGCCTAAGTTTGCCTAAGCAGGTGCTTTAGATCACTGAGCTATCTCACCACCCTAAAAATTGGCTTTGAGTTCTTTAAATATTCTAGATATTAGTCCTCTGTTAGAGGACTAATTTTTTCCCCATCCTATAGGTTATCTCTTTATTGGATGTTTCCTTTGCTGTGCAGAAGCTTTTAAATTTGAAATAAACCCATTTTGATTATTGTGCTATTTCTTGAGCAATTTGGATTCTGTTCAGAACATCCTCTCCTAGTCCTATGTCTTCAAGAGGTTTACCTAATTTGTCTTCCAGTATATGAATTGTATCAGTTTTTAAATCAATATCTTTGATCCATCTTGATTTTATTCTAGTATAGGGTGAGAGATATGGTTCTCAATTCATTCTTCCTCTTGTGGGTAGTTAGTTTCCTTACCATCATTTATTAAGAAGACTATATTACTCTTCTCCAGTGTATGTTCTTGGCCCTTTTGTAAAAACTGGCATTTGCTGAAGTAGCCCGGAATTGATTCTATATCCTCAGTTCTGTTATATTGATCAAAATGTTTTTTATGGCACTGTTTTTATGTCAGTGCCATAATATTTCTATCACTTTAACTTGGTAAGATAGCTTGAGATCTGGCATTGTGATGCCTCCTGCTTTGTTTCTTATGGCCTTGGATTGTTTTTGCTATTCTAGGTATCTTCTGGTTCCATATAAGTTTTAGGACTTTTTTATAGCACTTTGAGGAATTTTTTTTTTTATTTCAACTTGGGATATATTAAATCTATATAGCATTTTTGGTAGTATGGCCTCATTCATCTGCTTATTATTTCCACTGTTACCACTTCAGATATCCAGGTGGCTAGCTTTTAAATTGGCACTGCCCCCAAGTTTGTTGAGCTGGAAGTCTTGCATAGCATCTTGCTTAAGATGCTATACATCCTGTAATCCCAGCACTCGGGAGGCTGAGGCAGGAGGATTGTTGTGAGTTCAAGACCAGCCTGAGCTACAATGCGAGCTTAAGGCCAGCCTGAGCTGCATAGTGAGACCCTGCCTCAAAAAGACAAAAAAAAAAAAAGATGCTATACATCTTTTTCTTTCTTTAATTTAATGCATGTATTGATGCATGTAAAGTGTTTATGATGAATATATTTATTGCTAGAATTTAGAACACTTAGGAAATGACTACTTCTCAGATATGTCTTCCAGGTATAGCTGGCTTATGGGTCTGAGTCTTTTGTAAAGTCCTATGTCTTCAATTTATTGAGGGTGAGATGATGTGGCCTGCTTGGCCCAACCCTATGGGTCTTTGGCCCTGGCCTATAGTATTGTTTATGGCCCTTATACAATCTCAGTCTTGGTATACCAGAAAGAACAACTGATAAGAGAAATTATGTCATGTTATGTAAAATAGCATAATAAGGAATTAACAATCACTTCAAACAGAGCATAGAAAATAAAAACTGGGGTAGCTATTAATTTTCCACCCTTAAGCATATAAACTAGGTTTAAGGCTATATAAAAATTTTAAATGAACGTGAAAATTGTATATAGCATATAAGCCCTTAATATGGTGGTTTTATTGTCAAGGGAGAACATTTAAAAGGGGTTGAGAGGAAAAACAGAACTAGAGGAAAAGGAAGAGATGAGAAGCAAGGCTAAAGGTCAGAGGAAGATTACACAAACTTTGAGAAACTAGTGAAGATGACATGAAGGAAAGAGAACAGGAGGAAATAAAAACTAACAGAATGAAACAAGAACAACAAAAAGATCCTAGGGTTGGGGAGATAGCTCAGTGGTCTAAGCACCTGCCTAGAAAATGCATGGATCAGAATTCAGTCCCCAGTAACACATGCCATGCAGGCCCTGAAACCAGGCATAGTGATGCACATCTGTAATTCCACTGCTGGGGAAGCTGAGACAGGAGGACCACTACAAGTCTGAGCTATGTAGCAAAATCTTATAACAAAAGAATAAAAATTAAAATTAAATTTTTTTAAAAATCTTAGAAACTATGTTCACATATACAAATAAGAACAAAGAAAAAGAAAGGAAAGAGAAAAAGAAAAAATATCATTTTTATAAAAGTGATATTTTATATCAATTTTATGTCACTGTTATCAGTTAAAAATAATTTAACTGATGACAGGCATATCTCTGTATGTCCCTGGTAGACAGTGTGGCTAGAGTTCAAATCTGGGATGATTAATCCCAGAAAGCCAGCCATAGCTTTACAGGGAGACATTGAAGAGTCCCAGTGAGCCTGTACCTTTAGTTCCACTGAAGTTCAGGCTGATTTCACCTGTGAAGCTGGAAGCTGATTTGTTCAGCCTGTAACAGTCTGTCTGTCTCTTGCCATTGAACTTGACTTCATGACCTCCTGTCAACTTGAACTCAACATCCTCACTCTGACCCTGGCAGCTGCAAAATGGAGCTGGCCTGCACATCTTCTCAGTTTTGAGTTCAGTTGGCACCTCTCAAGATTGGCCAATCACTCTTCTGAACCTAAATAATTTACCAACCACTGCAGTCCACTGCAACCACCACTCTATTCCATTGGTTTATTTGTTTGTGGAGGCCTCTGAGGTCACCAGCAGTATCTGGTGATACACTGAGGTCACCAGCAGTATCTGGTGATACTATCTGTAGTTTGGAGACACACCTTCCATTCAGTGAATCTTGGCTGGAGGGCAGGTTGCTGCTGGCCTCCTGCTTCCTTGTTGAAGTTTTCTCTTTTTGCTCTCTCTGTGTGCTTTAATTTTCACTTCAGATCTTGCCTTGATGCTGGGGATCACCTTCCTCCTTGTCTTCCTCACATTGCTATATTCTAATATCTGAATACCATATCTTAGAGATACTTTTCTCTGCTGTTCCACACTCCACCATCTTCCCAAAAGCCCCAGGCCTTAGTTTCTTACTTTGTAAAATAAGGAGATGGAACCAAATCCTCCACCTGGATGCTTTAATTTGAGAACCCATTTGCATGTTTCTTGTATACCACACCCTTTTGCAACATGACAATAAAATTGGCCGACAATTTGTCCAGAAAAGTGGAGAAGTCAAAGATTTATATGTATAACATCACCTTTTCATGAACCTGTGAACATTTAGAATCACATGGGAGGTTATAGACCAAATATAAATACTACTGGTAGCAGAACCAGTAAGTTCCAAAGAAGGAAAAGAAAGGAAGCATGAAGGGGGCAGTTTTGGAGCTTTGTTAGTTTTGTGAATGTTCAGAGCATCTCAAAGGTAGAATTGAGATAAGCAGAAGGGAAAATGTAGACCCACTCCTATAAGCCCTTGTTCAGACACTGGTTTTGTGAAGCTGCAGACACCAGCTGAAAAGGTCTTCAAGGACAATCCTAATATGATGGTGGTGCCAGGTAGAGAGGAGGCCCAGGATGATGCCCTGAAACCATACAAATGACAACAGCAACAAGAGTAATATTTCCATACATCCAATCCCGTCACCCAGAAAAATAAATAAATAAATAAAACCGTCTGCACAAATCCATGTTTCTTGTATGAGTAGAAATAATGGAAAATTGATCCAGGACACTGATAACCTTGAATTCTATGTTAAATTAACTGATGACAGTGATATTCCCAGATGTTTTAAGATGAATCTGATATCACCTTCAGTGACCAAAGTGAATGTCATACCAAGATAAGTCAAAACCGTGTACCAGCCGGGCGTGGTGGCGCAGGCCTGTAATCCCAGCACTCGGGAGGCTGAGGCAGGAGGATTGTTGTGAGTTCGAGACCAGCCTGAGCTACACAGTGAGCTTAGGGCCAGCCTGAACTGCATAGTGAGACCCTGTCTCAAAAAGACAAAAAAAAAAAAAAAAACCGTGTACCATGTGGTGATAATAAGCTATAACAAAAAAAGAGGGTCACATCAATGGTATTACTACCAAGCATACATAATCTAAACCTAAACATGAGGCAAAAGTAAACTGAAAGACGGACTATGACATAACTAGTGTTTGTCAAGTATGTTGAAGACAAGGAAAGGCAGAAGACATGTTCTACAGTGAAGGCGTCTAAAAAAAATGGTAATTAGATGGGAGTCTGAGGATTAGATAGCAGTCATGAAATGGTTAATTCCCTGATTTTGATGGTTATGTTGGTATGTAGGAGACTATTACTATTTACAGGAGATTCACACTAAATTAGTAGAAAATAACACAGCATTGGTTCAGCAACCTACCCACAAATGGCTCAGGGAAAAGAACTTGTTTATATTTCTTTTTTTGTATTTTTATGTAATGTTGAGTTCTTTCAAATAAAATGACAAAAAAAATTCTCACATTATTAAATAATTCCAATTCATAATATTCATAAATACGTCTTTATTCTTGTTGCCTAATGTTTGCCAGATGTTCATCCTTTCCAGCAGAAAGAATATAACATCTTAACTTGCTTATCTCCCTTTCTTATTCTGCTGATAAGGATTTCAGCAATTGTAAATTATACATCACAGGAAGTAAATGGAGAACGATCTCATTACATTATCCAAGAGTCAGAATAAAACTTTTCAGGAACTAATCAAGCAGGAGAAAATTTAAGTAGGGTAACTCACTTGTTTCTGACAAACTCCAGCCTTTTCAAGATTTCAAAATTAGGAGTTTTCTGTTTCCATGCCTTTAAGTCATTCAAATAGTATGCTTACCAGAAAGCATGAAACCAAACAAGACTGGTCACCTATATCCCAGTCTTCTACAAGAACACTGTACAAATTTCCAGACTTTTGTTTTTCTTTGTGGAACTGGGGATTAAACTCAGGCCTTTATGCTTGCCAGGGAAGTGCTTATTCCACTGAGCTATCTCCCCAGCCCATAATTGCCAGTCTTGCTGGGCATGGTGACACACACTTGAATCCCAGCACTCAGGAGGCTGAGGCAGGAGGATTACTGAAAGTTTTAGGCCAGCCTGGGCTACAAAGTGAATAAAAGGCCACCTGAACTGCATAGCTACACCTTGTCTCAAAAAGACAGAAAAAAAAAAAAAAATTTCTTTCTAGCATTGATTTAATTCAGACTCAAAAGTTAGTTGCAGGGCCAGGGAGATGGCTCAGTGCAATAAGTGTTTCCCTGACAAGTGCAAGGGCATTTTAAAAAATGCAGAGGTCAGGTACGTGGCTCAGCAGTAGAACATACACAAAGTGTTTGGGAAACCATACATTCTTCCCCTGGCATCACTATTGTTGCAGTAAACCATTACTGAAGTATCTAAATGTGAGCTCAGAGATAAGCAGATATGCCCGAAAGCAATCTGCTTTCACATTTATTTTTTACTCAGATAGGTAAAGAGATATATTTAACAATGATCTCAGCCAACTTGGAAAAGGAAAAGAGTTGCTATGGAATTTTCCTTTCAGTTAAAGAAAAACCTAAGAAACTAATGTAGAATTTTTGGATATCCTAAAAGATTATTATTCTAACTTTCTGATTTCATTTATTTTCTTTTTAAATAAATTAACCTGAAAACACAAGTAAACACAAGTAATGACTTTGAAAAACAAGTACAATCTGCTAGACTGCCATCTAGTGTTAAAGAGCATGTTGACCCTTTTTGCTGTGGACTGCACTCTGTCTGTCTCTGTTTCTCTCTCTCCTCTCTCTCTCTCTCTCTTTCTCTTTCTCTCTCTGGTTTCATTCTGTAGCTCAGCTTCCTGAGTTCTGAGATTACAGGTGTGAACTCCTATGGCTCACTAGGAGTGTTTTCAGTATCACAGAAGTTCAAAGTCACTACTATTAAAATTAAAATACTTTAAAAATTATAATATTTGTGATTTTTCTATGTAGTTACATCATCTTTATCACAGGAACCTACCATATGTTCTTGTTTTATTGCTTCTCTAAATATCTTCTGAATAATTCAAAACTGAAATGTGACTGCAGTCAAATATTTGAGAAAGAATAATTAATAATAGCTTGTATGTTCTAGAAGAATCAAAGTTCAGTGAAAAGAGAAAGATTAGAGAGAGAGAGAGAGACTAAGCCAGGCCTCATGGCACATGCCTATGATCCCAGCACTTCTGGGAAGTTGAGGCATCAAACTACAAATCCAAGCCCGGCAGGTAGCTTAACAACAACAAAAACCCTATCTAAAAAGAAAAATAAGGGCCAGGCGTGGTGGCACATGCCTGTAATCCCAGCACTTGGGAGACTGAGGCAGGAGGATTGTTGTGAGGTCGAGACCAGCCTGAGCTACAAAGTGAGCTTAAAGCCAGCCTGAGCTTCATAGTGAGACCCTGTCTCAAAAAGACAAAAAAAAAAAAAAAAGAAAGAAAGAAAAAGAAGGGCTCAGGGGATTAAGTACCTGCTTGGGCAAGCTCAGGGACCACATGCCATGCCAGCCCCACTTCCAGGTATGTTGAGCCAGCCACCAAGACCAGGGTGGCAGCACACACCTGTAATCCCAGCATTAAGGAGTCTAAAACCAGGATGATCATTGTAAGTCCAAGCTGCATAGTAAGACCTTGTATCAAATACATAAAAATAAAAAAAAAATTAAAAAGAAAAATCAATGAATAAAAAAGGACTGGGGATTTCACTCAGTTCAAAAGACTTGGGTTCAAACCTCAGCACAGCTGCCACCAAAAACAAAACAAACAGAAAAACCTGCTAAATATTTAAACAATCAGCTTAACATAAAAATTCAGCTTTGGTACAAAAGCAATTCATAGCATCTATAGTCTAGAAATACCAAAGTTTAGTGAAATAAAAATAAAAAATTAAATGAATGTATTTCCTTACTTTAACTTACTAGGCATGTGAAAATGTCATCTATACACCTTGGATACAATTAAAATTGGATTCAATATTTACACAATATTTAAATGTGTAAAAGATATTAGCAGAATCACCAGTAAGTCTAAATGATGCTACAAAAGCTAACTATGGTTCTTTTTTTTTTTTTAATTCTCAAAACATTCCTTACTAAAATATTCATCCTATTTTCTAGATATTGGATTCAGTCAGTTCATAGGTACCTTCTAAAAAATGTTTTCTATATGTAAAGCTTCAAATTATCAACTTTGTTTCTGAATTTTAAAGAGAGTTAGCCTAATTTATTTCCCTAACTGTAAACCAATAGTCCTTTGGACGTTCTAAGATACTCGTATTTCAGGTGTGATCAATAATGTGGTGAACACCATGCAGGCTACTATCCAGGAAAATACAGGCTCAGCGTGTACGACAGGTGCAAGGCGCCTTCATCTCGTTCATTGGATCTGTGATCATGCAGCGTCTGGCTCCTCCCCCAAAGTCCAGATGACCGCTAAAAGAAAGTCAGGGCATGGAGGCAGCTGTGATACCAAGACATTGTTGGTAAAGAGCACCCAGAGCTGTTTCAGGAAGTGTCAGGAATGACAGGATAGGCCCAGCTAAACAGCTCAGCAGACTAATGCGCCTCCTAGACAGGCCTGTTGTAATTCAAAAATCAAATGACAACGGGACAAGTCCAAAAATTTGAAGCGCTTTATTTTAGCTGGTACCCAGCGGCACCCTCTGAGTCCAAGAGACAGAGAGGAGCCCTGAGAGTAGAAATGAGTAACTATTTAAGCCTAAAAACCACAAAGGCAGGGGAGGGGTGGGGAGATTTTTGTAAAGTGGCAGGGTCATTAGTTTAGGTTGATTTCTGTAAAGTTGTAGGGTTATTAGTTCAGCATTGGGTGGGGTATGGGGCCGCAAGTACACAGAGTTTGCCAAGATCCTCAAAAAAAGGGAAGGGGTACAGATGCCTGTCAAGATAAGGCTTGGGTCACAGGGGTGAGGGAGTTGGGAGGGGTAGGCGCATACAGAACAGGAACACGGCGAGGTTAGAAGGGCAACAAAATTGAGTCAATTTTTTCAGGGTATAACAAGGCCCAGGAAAGGGGTTCAGTGCCCCACATGCTGTGCTGACCCTGTCCCCAGGGGCGCACTGAGATGGCAACTGAGACAGGGCATGGTGGCACACGCCTGTGATCCAATGCTTGGGAGGCTGAAAACAGGAGGATCACTACTGATTCAGGAGAAAAACTCATCTTGGGTGGGTGGCCTCCAAACGATATAGGGAAACTCCAAATGACATAGGGAAAAATAATCTTTGTACCTGACCTGTACGAGTTCGTGTTCTCTAAAACTGAAGAATGAATTTTAGGAACAAATGGAGGTTATGAGCAGAATAGATTTATTGAGTGAAAGAAAGCTCCTGTCTGAGCGAGGGACAGGAGGTAGGCCCGAGCAGGTAGTTCCCCTGGAAGCTGTCTCTTCCAGGGACTTTCGTAGAGGAAAACCATGTGGTGAGGCGGGTCTAAGGTGATGAAGACATGGGAACTCACTTAGGTGGACAAGAGGTGGGACAAAACTATGGTTAACCAATGAGATTACAAGCACCATTGCCCAGGTAAAATTGATTAAATTCAGTACCAAATGGAGAAGCGAGTCACATAGCAAGGTATGAAAATGGGACAGGGACTCTTCCTGTTGGGGGTTGGGCTAGTGACTCAATAGGGCTCTTTCAAGGTGATTGATACCTATTTAGAATATCAATCCTTGATGCCCATCCCTAGGGAAGTATGTAGCTGTGTTTCCTCTTTTTGTCTTGGTCTTGAGGTGTGGCCCATAGGGAGTGTCTGTCTCTTCCAAGTTGCAAAGTCACCTTGTCTGCCATCTTGTCTCCTTGAGGGCCTGGCCCTGTCTGGCTGCCCAGAATATTTCTATCTAACTCCACTGCCTACAACATTCCCCCCTCTTAAGAAGTAACCTGAACTGCCGTGAGAGATTTGGGCAATGACCACTCTGGCTTCTTCACGCTGAAAGGGGTCATAGTTGTTGATCGGCAGTCAGATATATTCTTCAGAGGTTCTATCTAAAGGCCCTCAATAGAGAACAGGCATTTTCATTACAGCTTTGAATCTGGAGAAGACAAAGCCAAAGAAACGAACATGCATGGATCAAATAATCACAACAGGATAATTATGAAAAAGACAAGTTAGAACCTTTTGTAGGTCCATTAGCAGGTATCTCTTAAATGTGAGGTTTAATCCCTTTTTTATCTTCCATGACCATTGTGTATTGTTTCAAACAAACTGGCCTCTCCTGTTATTACTGGGGCACATGAATTGCCAGAAATAGGGAAAACACCAAGTACTCTCCAGTTGGCAAGTGGGGCCACTGACTGTGTAACTACCAACAAATCTGCATAAGCATCGACTGAAAGTTTCACAGGCTTTCTCCTTATATTGGCAGTTAACATGGGTTCCCTCAGGCTGAGAGGGAAGACACATAACCACCTCAGTCTGAAAGTTCCTCTATCCTTTCTACTATGAAACACCTCAACTGAGACTAATCCATTCCTGTAAACCCTTCTTACTTCTGCAGCTTGGGTCAGACATTTGGGGCCCACTGAACAACATATAAGACAAAATCTGGTGGATCCAAGTTAAAGGAATCTTAATCTAGCATATTTGTTATAGATTTTACCTGCACGATTACCTGGGTTTTGGTATCCTCTAGGAAAGAACAAATTTTCTGAGAAATTAGAGCACATAATTAAAGCATGAACATTTCAGCTAACAGGTACATTTATAAACTTTTTGAGACCTAGCAATTGTAACTTAATAGCTCTTAGACCTCTATATTTATAGAGTCTGACAGTTTGCTGTAAGCCTCTCTAGCTTTCGTTAAGAGAGGTCACACACGTATTACATTTTTAAAATGTCAGTCTCAGCATCATCTTGATTAGTAAGCAACCTGAACATATTACAATAGCTCAGTTACAGCTAAAGCAATATGTCTTCTAAAGTCTGTTTTTATTGAGATACAATGATTGGAAGGAAAGTCAGGGTTGGAGAAGGACAAAGAGACCTATGCCAATCAATGTCCAGCAATAGGCTGGATTTTCCTCTAGTCATGATTACTTAGGGCCCTCCTTGGAGATGGCAGGTGGAGATAATAGTCTGCCCAGAGGGAGAGACAGGCCCTTGGCACTTCAGTCCCAATGGACCATCTGTGAAGCTGAGTCTGAGCTCTGGGGCCTTCACCTCAGAGTGCAGTCTCAATTCTAGTGGCTGCGTTGGCAGTCAGGGCATGGCTTGTGGGCCTCTTAAGGCAGTACTTCTTACAGTGGACTGGCTTCTGACAGCAGTAGATGAACCTCGTCCTCATTGAGCTCTTCTTGGAGCCCAGAGAATCAGCTCAGGGTCTGTTTTGAGGCCGCAATAAAGGCAGCCATTTTTGTCCCTTTTTTTTCCCTCTCCCTGGTTTTCTCCCAGTTCTGATTATAGAACACTTAAACAGTTTTTACCAAAGTATCAAATGAGTTGTCTGGAGCAAAAGCTATCTTTTGTAGCTCTTTTCTCAAATCTGAAACAGTACTATGTTCCTCTATTTAATTAACATCTCATGAAGTATGCTTTACCAGTGCCTTTATTAAACTTTTTAAGAAATCAGGGGGGTGTTCGTCTTTCCCCTGGTAAATGGCTAAAATTTAAAATAACTAGAAGGCTTGGTTAAGTTCTTAGACCTTCAAGAATACATACCTGAAAGAAAATGTCTTTTCCAGTCTCCTGGCTATTAGGTCAGTAGGGCTCTGACTGCTCAGGCTCCAGTGGGAACTGAAAGTTCCACTCATTGTCCATCTCTTGGCTCTTTAAAATTAATAATATGCTATTTATTTATAAATGCAATTGCAGCTTATAATGCTGCCTGCCTTTCCATAAAAGTCCAAGCTAGGTTTAAGATTAACATTATATCTCTCTAATCTAATCCGTAAGTCTGAATAAATCCTCTAAGAGACACCAATGTACTTACCAGGGTCATCTAAGGCACATGAACAAATTGTCTTTTCTTTCTTTAAAGGGTGCTGCCCTTGAAAAAAACGTGCACAGATTCAGCTAAGAATGGGTATATCCCTGTAGAGGTCTAGATTACAGCTGTTTTAGAAGTCTACACCCTCTAGACTAGAAAGGTAAATAGGGGAAAACTTATTTTCAGTAATGGTGGGCTAGGCTGTGCTTACTGCTGCCTTGTCCTCAGTATCTAAGATAGTGTTGCCTCAGGCACCTGAACTGCCTGCTTCTCCTGTTGCTCACATCTACACTTCCAAAACTTTAATAACAATATCCTTTTTAATACAAACCAAATCTGAAGACATTTTTACCACTTTCCCTTTATATCATCTTCCTATTATAAAATATCATAATTTATGCTTTCTTCTGCATTCCATTTGGGTTAAATGGCTCTTTAGCATGTAAGAATCAAACGACTTTTGGTGCCTAATGGAGCACACTCTAAAGGAGTGAGAGACTTTAACCATGAGATCCCCATATCTGGAATACATAAGAAACTTTAGGGCGGTCCCCTTCCTTATTTATAATTTATTCCCTCCCCCAAGGTGTCCCTTGAGTAACCCTCTCCACAGCAGGTGGCTGCTCCCATTGGAGAGAAGGGCTACAAGATCCCACCAGCCTGTCCACCCTCGAACTGATGTGGATGCTTATCTCCTGACCATCTCACAAACCCTTCACTTACTCTTACTGACCATTTGTGAATATAAGTTACAATTGATCCAGTGACCAGAATGTCTGCAGAAAGAAGCATAACTATGGCATAAAAGGTCAATGAAAAGTGAGCACTTCAAGTTACAAAGATCTCTTGTAGAGATAGCACTATTGACTGGAGGGTTTTGGCCCTGTGCATTAAGCCAAGTCTCCAGACACTCGTTTCCAGACAAAATTTAACCTTGAAACTCACAGGTGAAACTTATTTCATCATCTGGCAATTACATTTTACATGTTGGTAAAAACACAATACAGCGGACAAAAATCTTACTCTTATCTAACACGCAAGGCAGATGTAAACTTCCCCTACTGCAAGCTGTCTCAGACTTATTTCTGAATGAGTGGCTCATTAACTTGCTCTACTGAAAATCTCAGGTAAAATTTCTAGTTTAATAGCAGAGAGAAAAAGTACAATAGGTGGGATCTTTCAGTGGTCAAGAGCCAGTTTCCACAAAGGAACCTTCAGGTATGGCCATAACCCCTCAGGTATTCTCAATTTCTTTTGGCTCACACACAAGGTGTCTCCAGAAAGGAATCCAACAATTTCTCTGGTCAACATTCCATCAGCCATAGGCTTCAATGGGGATTCACCAAAGAACAGATGGGGAAACTTGTCCTCTGCTTCAAAGAGTGGCAGCTGCTCTAAGAGCATTTACTGGCTGGCAGAGTAACCACTGTTTGTCCACACCCTATAAGGGATAGTTAAAAGCCTGAACAACATAACCTAGCACTTTACAATAAAGGCTTTAAAGCCCATGACTTATCTCTTACACACCTAAATAATTAGACCTAGGAGAAAAGATTGAATCCTCCCTCACACTAAATGTGTTTTGGTCCCATAAGTGTGCTGCTTTTGGAGATAGCTCCTGGTGTCACCCAGAAGTTGGTTCTCTCCACTGTGTCTCAGGTTTAGCCTCCCAAAGGAGACCTGCCCAGAACACTAAGCCAGGACATGGCTTTTATATGTGTCCTCCTGGACGGGCATAGTCCTCTTTGTCTCATCTGACCCAGAGACAGGGTATTGTGTCCTTTTCCTAAAATGACTTCCCTGTTTTCAGCATTAACAAATGCTCATTTTCTAAGGGCTTTACTTAGTTGGAACAGAGTTTTCCTAATTTTACATGCCTATAAAAAGGAAAGCACAAAGAGTTGGGAAAATTAGGAAAAGTTAAAAGACGGAAACTGAAACAGATCAGGCCTGACATTCCCTCTAGCATATAGAGGGGGATCAAAACCAGTCTATCCCAGTGAAACCTGTCCTCCAAGTCTTTAAGAATGGTTGCTGACCTAATGTCATTTAACTGGCAAAAGGAGTCCCATGTTTCATATTCAGGCATGTATATTAGTCCCATTTTACAGAAGTTTACATGAAATCCACCAGGAGTCTTACTAAAGTCACTCCCTCTAGTGCTACTGTCCAAATTCAAGCAAGGAAGACCAGTACATTTAGCATCTAGTTCAAATTCAACACATACAAGTACAAAACAGTCATAAAATGTCACATTAGAGAAATATCACAACCTTGTAACTTAAGATTTACCAATATTCTGACCAACATTTTAGCAAAATCATATGAAACAAAACTATGTAAGGCAAAACATGAACAACCATGAGCAATGGGCAAAGACACATAAACATTTGAAACAGGTTTGTTACCTAAGCAAGTCCCAATTCAGAATTTATGAAAGAAAAGCAAACTCATACCTCCGTCCAATGATCTTGGTGGAACCTCCAAAATGATACAGGGAGAAAAACTAATCTCACATGGGTGACCTCCAAACGATATAGGGAGCCTCCAAATGACATAGGGAAAAACGATCTCTGGGCCTGACCTGTAGGAGTTCGTGTTCTCTAAAACTGAAGAATGAATTTTAGGAACAAATGGAGGTTATGAGCAGAATAGATTTATTGAGAGAAAGAAAGCTCCTATCTGAGAGAGGGACAGGAAGGGGGCCCGAGTGGGTAGTTTCCCCCTAACTATGGTTCTAAACATCAGTGATACAGATAACATTCAAGAAGTTACTAAAGTATAGTAATATGTTTTAATACTAGTAAAAATGAAACTATTCAACAGAATGAAATCCAGTTGTTAAGTTAGAAGTAAAGGATCTTAATAACCTGTCTGCTAAATTCAGTGGCTATGTTATTATTGCCATTCTCACCTTGAAAATGAACATAGGAAGACTAAAGTTTTCATTCCTGATTTTACTCTTAGGTATACAAATAGAAGTTAGAGTTCAATTTAGAGGAACTCTAAGAAAATGAGAACTTATTTCTTGTGATTAGAGTTAACAAAATATGTATGTCACACAGAAAACTATATTTTAAAATTTTTCTTGGAAGTAACTCCCCACCATATGATTCATAAATGATTCAGTAATGAAAATAAAGGACAATGCTTCGTGTCCTCAGGATTTAAGAAAAAAATTAATCAGTGAAGAAATCATCAAATGTTGTCATGACAAATTTAAAACAAAGCAACCCCGAGGGACTTCTTATGACAAAATGATTGCTACTATTTTACACTTTCTGTGAGCACTCTCTCTCAGATACTTTGTTCTGCCAGCTTCTCTTTCCCTGGCATTTTGATTTTTAATTAAGAAGATATCCTAGGCAGGTATGATGCCACACACCTTGATCCCAGCATATGGAAGGCTGAGGCAGGAGGATCATTGTGAGTTCGAGACCAGCCTGGACTAAAAGGTGAGTTCAAGGCCAGCCAGCACTGCAGAGAGAGACCCTATCTCAACCAAAAGACCAAACAAACAAAACAACCCAAAAATATCCTAAATAAAAGTTATTAATGGCCATCTACCTCCCAATTTAAACAAACACACTAACATAATTAACAAAAGTCTCTTACAAATTGGATCTGTTTTTCAAGTCTTATTGTACTTGGTAAACTAAGTATACTATGAATACAGTATCTTTCAATAATGGGTGGATTGGCTCCAGGACCCCCAGCACATATCAGAACCCATGGATACTCAAGTCCCTCATATAAAGTAGCATATATTTTCTAGTAACATTCATACATCCTCTATATACCTCATATATAGATTATTTACAATGCCCAATACATGGTATGTAAATACTTTTTTCTATAGTTTAGGGAATAATAACAAGAAAACTGTCTGTTGTTCAATACAAGCACAATTAAAAAATATTTTCAATCACAGTTGCTTGAGCAAACAGATGCAGAACCCACGGTCCAGGGCGAGCAGATTTGGAGGCACTGGTAACAGTCACAGGAAGCCCACTCTGGAGCCACATGCCAATCTATGTCATAGCATTACTATTTGGAAGACATATGTGTAGAGGCTGCCTGGCTTTATTTCTAGTTGTACAAAGGGTTCTCCTGAAAGTAATGGGAAGTGGATGAGTTTATACAAAATTTCTATTTCCTCAAAGGTTCTTTTAATCCAGAGCCTTCATACTGAGCTACAGCCCCAGCTCCTGTTTTTTCTTTTTTTTTTTTTTTTTTATATAATAGGTAAGGGTCTCATGATGCAGCTCAGACTCATAGTGATCCTCCTGTTTTTAGCTTCCCCAGCACTAGGATTACAATCATGCACCACCACCCTGGTCTAAGTGGATGGCTCAATGCACCCAGAATGGGGGCTGGTATGGCATGTGGTGCCAGGGATCAAACCTGGTCACTGAGCTTGCCTAAGCAGGAGCTTATTCCACTGAGTGATCTCAATGACCCTTCATTGTTACATTTTACTGTGAGATAAGTACTTCTAGATTGCTCAAGCTTGTTGGGTGTGGTGGTACACACTTGTATTCCAAGCCTTTGGAAGGCTGAGGCAGGAGGATCACTATGAGTTTGAGGCCAGCGTGAACTACCTAGAGAGAGAGACCCTGTCTCAAAAAAAAAGCACAAAGAAAAAACAGGCTGCACTTGAACTTTCAAAACTCTTGTCTCAGCCTGCCAGTGCTTGGATTGCAGATGTGTGCCACCATTCCCAGCCAAACTGCTTTTTAATCAAACAACAGAACTACACCAGAGTAGGGCAGCCAAGTAGTTCAGCAGATTAAACTGTGTGCTACCTGTACTGTAACATCCTGTAACTCAGTGGTGTCCCAAATTTTCTGATCAGGAGATTATGGGGCTATAGAGGAAAGTGATCAACGATATAGAATGTGCCTAAGGAGAGTCACCTGTACAGAAAACATTCTCTCAGGCTTTCACAGAGAGCAAATTGGTCAAGCAATGGCCATGATTCGTGGCTCATCCACATGGCTGACACTGACAAAGGATCTACAAACTTCAGTACAGGGTTTCAGGTTAAATCCTGAGGGGATTTGACTGACTTGTCAGATACAAATGTTATATTTCTCATTATATAGGTCTTGCATTATCTTGGTCTTAACCATCCAGCAGAAAAGTATAATAATGAGTTATGAAAAGTAAAGCCATGTTAATATGCTGAACTGTAAAAGGCTCAAGTCAACAACCTCTGACATTGCCAGTCCTACAGATAACCCGCTATTATTATAGACTACTGGACTATATTGGATTATTTTGCTGAATCTATGCACCTACAATGTTTAAATGGCCATGGGATACCCTCTCTGACAAAATAAACAAAAAAAGGGGATACAAATGAAGGACCATTTTATATCTATATATACAAAACAGTTAGGATAGATATACAGCTACTTTCTCTTAATTCAGTGAGAAGAAAGATTTGTACTAATAGTGTTTGGACAGGATATCATGTCTGCATCTTATATGGTGAATAACCACTACAAAGACAACAATATACAATGTATTAATTATTGATACTATCCTATTAATCGGTTTTGAAGCTGTCTCATTGCTCTTTGTTTCTCAATAAAATTAATTTAAAAAAGAAAAATAAGCAGATGCAGTGGCTGGGGCTCAATCCCCAGGCTTGCTATGCCAGCATCACCCCTGGGGCATGCTGAGACAGCAATTGAGGCTGAATGTGGTGGCACATACTTGTAATCCCAGCTCTTGGGAGGCTGTAAACAGGCAGATAACTGAGTCTGATCTGGTAGTGAGACCCTGAACCTCCTGTAGACCTTTCCCTAAAAATACAAAAAAAACCCACTACATCAGAGTTAGATCTACATTCTGATTAGATGATGGCTCCTGAGAAATGATTCACTTATACCATATTTATTTACAATAATACTACATCATTATAAATCTTAAAAAGAGGCTTTGATCTACCCAAGTATCATTAAAGCTAATTAAATTGCTCTCTGTAGTCTCTTGCATTCTTTAAATTTAAAATATGTATCTACGGCTATACCACCCTGAATGCACTCAATCTTGTCTGATCTCAGAAGCTAAGCAGGGTTGGGCCTGGTTAGTACTTGGATGGGAGACTTAAAATATGTTTCATGGAGCATAAAATAAATCAACTTCTTCATGGGGAATAAATTGAAACCAAAAAGTTCTATATTAAAAAAGTATAAAAACCTATACTCAGTATAAATGATACAATTACAACTATATACTGACTGATACTAGTCTTGTTCTTTGGAGAAGCGGTTTCCTCCTCCTTCTCCTTCTCTTCTTCTTTCTCCTCCTCCTTCTTGTCCTCCTCCTTCTCCTCCTCTTTCTTTTGAACTAGGACTGGAACTCAGAGCTTTCCAGGAGCACTGTGCAGCTGAGCTAGCTCACTGGCCCCAGCAGTGTCTTAATGTAAAGAAAACAATGTATCATTTTAACTTTTAAAATCTCCAAAGTGTGAGAATATTTGAAATAGTACTTTTCAGGAACCCTGAAATCAGGTTTGCTTCTTTATCTCTCTTACTATCTATAGAGAAGATAAATCATGAAGTGATAATCCTGAAGATGTCAAAAGAAGAGGAAGAGGAGAAATGTGATACCAATATCTTTACATGGGCTCCTCCTAGTAATTACGCAGTATTATATAATATTAATTAGCATTAGCATTATTGCACTAGCATGCTGACATTTTTTTCTCTACCCTATATCAAATCTTTGGAATGATCTGAGAGCAAGGGTTGAGACAGGGTCTCACTATGCAGCCCATACTGGCCTCCAATTTACAGAAATCCTCCTGCCTCAGCCTGCCAAGGGCTGAGACTATAGGTGTGCAGCACCACACCCAGCCCTCTTGGAATGATTTTATTTTGAGGATTTTTTTCTTATAGTCTAATTAAGTTAAAATCATTGATTTGAGATATAATATTTGACAACCTAGTTAGCAAACACTTTCTTCTCCCAGATGTTAAATTCCTGGCATGGTTTATTTTTGAAATATTAGGGACGCTTTCCCAGTTGGACATCTTGAAGGGATAACACGCCCTTTAACTAATCAGTGCAAAAACACATGCCATTCCTGGTAGAAACAGGACAAGCTAAGGACAAGACTTCAGGGGAAGAGTTTGTTTTGTTTTATTTTTGCAGTTCCAGGGATCAAACATGGGACCTTGCACTTGCCAGGCAGGCACTTATGCTGCTGAGCTATCTCCCCTGCCCAAGTTCATATGTGTTAAGTGCTGCAGGTCATTACAGCTTAGGTTATCCTTGCCATGAATAGAATGTCCTTTTTGTCCTTATCACAAGTTTAAAACCCTCACAGCTTGCCTAAGGCAACCTTTTGGGATTGCTGTAGTTTGGACTAGTGCAAATTGCAATGCATGAAGACAGCTGAGCTGTTTAGTCTTGAAGTTTCATATTTAAACAGAGGTCAGGCAGTAGTCACCTGCTGTGTCCGACCTGAAACAAGGCAAGAAGGTGATGTTTCAGCCAAGCCCTGAGTCCCCAAACCACAGCGAGCTATGATCGGCCCACAGCTCCTCAGCTTCTCCCTTCATTTCCTGCCCATTACCTGAACAGCCCCTGTGAACCCCACCATGGGTTATAGCAGTTACAGTGGCTGCCAGTCTAGAGCAGTGATGGTGAACTTTGTCACATGTGTCCTTATTCTTGAAGCACAAAAGATGTAAACTATGAGTTGGTTTTTCTAAACTAAAACCTGTACTGTACTCAGGTTTCATTGCAGCATTGGCACTTTATGATAAAGAAGTGGGTTTGGGGTTGCAGTTTGGGCACTCCTTTCTGAAAGGTTCACCCTCACTGCTCTAGACAAGTTTGCTAGTGGAAAGAGCCTCTGGCATCCAACCTAATCAGTGGAGACAGCCAGAGTTCCAAAGTTCCCTTTGCTCCAGTGAGTGGAGAAACAACTGGCTTGATACTAAGGTTTCCTTTTGACCAGACATCTGAGCTATGGGTGATCTGCCCAAAATAATACAATTCCGACCCAACAACATTTAATTCTGAGAGAGCAAAAATATCGATTTCATGTTATGAGTTCCGTAGAAACCTGCAGAGCTTGCAACTTCCTTAAAAAATCTGCCCATTGCCATGTGAAGTAGCAAATTGGTTTTATTTTTCCCTTGCAGTCTTGATATTATTAAACTCCTATAAAATTATTTTCAGAAAAAGAAGATAGAATAAATATTTCATGAAATGCTTCCTTATTGTTGTCTTTTCGGGACAAGGTTTTGCTATGTAGTTCAGGCTGGCCTTAAACTCACTTTGTATTCTAGCCTGGCTTCAAACTCATACTGATCCTCTAGTCTTAGCTTCCTAGGTGCTGAGATTAGAGGTGTGTCCAGCAGGACAACCCTATTTCTAAACTTTTGGGATCAATCACTAACTGCTGATTACTCACAGCACTTTGTTAGGGTTTTGTTTGTTTTTGTCAGATAATACATTTAATTCTTACTTTTTATATAGAGATCTACTTCTTCTTTATGATTCTTTTTTTTAACCACATTGGTCCAGGCTAGCCTTATACTAATAACTCTGGAACCATCTGAAATTCTTTACAGTCCCATTAATTTGGTATCAACATGGCAAAAATACTAGTCAAATTTATTGTGCATACTCTCTGTATACGTAGTACTCAACTGTATAGATATATATCATTTTATTGTACCTCCTTTTATTATGCTTTGAAGAGATAACATCTATTATAAATTGAAGATTTGCATTGAACAATTCTATTGGTGCTGGGCTGGCCAAGTAGCTCAGCGGATTAAAGCGCCTACAAGGGGCCTGGGAGATGACTCAGTAGAACACTTCCCTGGCAAGGACAAGGCTCTGACTTCAATCCCCAGTTCCACCAAAATAAAAATAAATAAATAAACAAATAAATAAAGTGCCTGCAAGCAGGCACAGGGGCTGGGAGTTTGATCCCAGGCCTGCCATGCCAGCCCTGTCCCCAAGGTGTGATGAAATGGCCATTGAGATGGGCATGGTGGCGCAGGCCTGTAATCCCAGCACTTGGGAGGCTGTAAATAGGAAAGTCACTATGAGTTCAATCTAGTATAGTGAGACCCTGAATACCCTATAAGCCCTTCCTAAAATACAGAAAAAAAATTCTTTTGGTGCCAGCATAACATGTTCATTCATGTCTCAATGACACATCCTGGGATTCAGACTTTTATATTACTACTATATTCACGATGGTGAATTGTGAGCATTGATTTTTTTTTGTACATGTTTGCAGTACATAGTGTTTACATTCATCTTAGGAGGTAGGTACATGTAATTAATGCATTTTAATTTTTTGATTCTACTTTTCCTCTTTCTCTCTCCCTCCTTCCATCTCTCAATCCTAATTTGCCAAAGATCTACCTACCTGTTTCCTCTTGCCAACTTTCTATTTTGGTTTTTAAAAATTATAACTCACATAAAAGAAACAAATTATGTGATAAAAGGAAGACATTATGTGATATTTCTGCTTGTGTGCCTGATTTAGTTCAGTTAACATTATTGCTCCAAGAAGCACCCATTTCCCTAAAAATGACTCAAATTTATCCCTCTTTATGGCAGAGTAGTGCTCCATTGTGTATAAATACCACACTTTCTATATCCATTCACCTATTGAAGGACATACAGGCTTCTTCCAAGCTTTAGCTACTATGGGTTGTGCTGCTACAAACACTGCCAGGCACCTCACTGTGGTATGATGTCTAACTCTTTTGGGAAGATACCAAGACGGACTACGTGAGTTGAATGGAATTTCTTGTTTTGAGAAATCTCTAAACTGATTTCAATAGTGATTATAGAAGTTTGCATTTCCACAATGTCAAAAGGTTCACTCTTCCACAGCCTTGCCAGTATTTGGTATATAGCATATGTATATATATTCCATTCTTTCTGGAAACAGATGAAACCTCAATGTTGTTTCAATTTGCACTTCAATAATGGCCAGAGACGTTGAGCATGTTTTCATGTACTTATTGGTCATTTGTACTCTTTCTTCTGAGAAATGTCTGTTGGAGTTGTCCATTTTTTAACTGGGTCTTCTACGGAAGAGGGGCCTTTTTTTTTTTAGGTCTTTGTATTGTCTAGGTATTAGTCCTTTCTCTGAGTCATAGCTCATAAAATTTTCCCCATTGTTGGGTTACCCCTTCACTCTTTGGGTTGTTTCCTTTGCTGTAGAGAAGGTTTTTAATGTAATACAATCCCATGTATTGATCCTTGATGTTAAATATTGTGTAATTGGGGATCTGTTCATAAAGTTCTTCCCTGTCTTCAAGAGTTTTACTTATCTTCCAGCAGATTAGCATATATATATTTTTTTCATTTCTATTTTATTTTGGTGCAAAGGGAGATAAGGATCTATATTCAATCTTTTGAATGTGTGTAACCAGCTTTTCCAAATTATTTGTTAACTAGACTATCTTTCCTCCAGCATGTTTATTGCACCTTTGTTAAAGATCAGATAGCTGAATGCGCCTAGGGGTGTTTATGTATCTTCTGTTCTGTTGCATTGCTCCACATGTCTGTTTTTGCACTAGTACCACCCAGTTTTTATCACTGTATCTTTATATTGTAACTTGAAATCCATTATTGTGATGCCACCTGATTTCTTGTTATTTATTGTTGTTTATGAGGTCTCAGCATGTACTTCAGGCTGGCTTTGAACTCACTATGCAGCCCAGACTGACTTAGATGTTCTGCCTCAGCCTCCTAAGAGCTGGGATTATTGGCATGTACCATCAACTCAGTTTGTTATTGTTGCCCAAGATTCCTTTTGAGATATAAACATAAGGTAATTTTCTGTAGTTCTGTGAAGAATGCTGTTGGTAATTTTATTGAGAATTCATTAAAACTATGTTAAAGCTTTGATAATATGGCCATTTTTACAAAATTGGTTCTGATCCAGGAACAGTGAATATATTCCCATTTTCTGATATACTCTTTGCTCTTTTTTTCAGAGTACTGTTATTTTCATTGTGGAGGACTTTTATTTCCTTTGTTAAAGTAATTCCTAAGTACGGTGTTTAATTTTTCTTGAAACTATTGAGAATGTTTTTTTTTTTCTCCTAAGGTCTTTGTCAGTCAGTTCATTATTAGTGTGCAAGATCACTATGGATTTTCTGTGTGTTAATATGATGTTCTGCTGTATTTCTGATTTTGATTATACATATAGTAATCTTGATGGAATTTTTTGAGTCTTCTACACAAAGGATCATATCATCAACCAAAAAGGATAGTTTGACTTCTTCCTTTGCTATGCATACCCCTATGCATATCCCTTTTATATCTTTCTTTCTTTTTTTTTTTTAGAACTGGGGATTGAACTCAGGCCCTTGCTCTTGTCAGGGAAGTGCTTATTCCACTGAGCCATCTACCCAGCCCCATTCTTTCTCTTTCTTGGGTTAAAGTATGAGCACTATATTGAACAGGAGTGAGGATGGTGGACCTCATTGCCTTATTCCTGATTTTAGAAGAAAGGCTTTCAATTATTTCCCATGTAATATGATGTTTGTGGTACATTATCAAAAATAGCTTTATCAAGCCGGGCGTGGTGGCGCATGCCTGTAATCCCAGCACTCGGGAGGCTGAGGCAGGAGGATTATTGTGAGTTCGAGACCAGACTGAGCTACAAAGTGAGCTTAAAAGCCAGCCTGAACTGCATAGTGAGACCCTGTCTCAAAAAGACAAAAAAAAAAAAAAAAAAAAAAAAAAAAAAAAAAAAAAAAAAAAAAAATAGCTTTATCCAATTAAGGTCATTTTGTACCTATTTGCCTCAGGATTTTTATTATGAATGGACACTAGATTTTGTCTAAGGCTCTTCCTGAATCTATTAAGATCATCATATGACTTTTGTCCTTGCTTCTTTTTATGTGGTATATTTGTATGTGTTGAATCATTCTTGCATCCTAAAAGTGCAGTCTAATTATACACGAAATATGATCTTTTGATCATTTGTTGCACTCTGCTGCCAGTGTCTTGCTGAGGATTTTGCATCAATAATTATTAAAGAGATTAACCTGTTTGTTTGGTTTTTTTTCTGTCTTTTTGAGACAGGGTCTCACTATGCAATTCAGATTGGCCTTAAGCTCACTTTGTAGCTCAGGCTGGTCTCAAACTTACAACAATCCTCCTGCCTCAGCCTCCTAAGTGCTGGGATTACAGGCATGTGCCACCACACCCAGCTTGTAGTTTTGTTTTAGTTGGGTCCTTGTCTGTTTATGGAATTAGGGAAATGCAAGTTAGTTTCTAGGAATAAGTTTAGAAGTACTCCTTCCCTTTCAGTTTCTTTGAAGAGTTTAAAGAACATTGTTATCCCCCATCCCAAGCCCTCCAATGTTCTGGTAAAATTCAGAAGTGAATCCAGGTCCTGTATTTTTGGTAGGTGGTAAGTTTATTCTTACTGCCTCAATGCTATATATATATATATATATATATATATATATATATATATATATATCTTCAAAATTCTTTTGTTAGAATACAGTATTTTGGATAGTTACTAAATATCTTGTGGATTTTGGTAGTGTCCATTTTGATTTTACCTTTTTCATTTCTCATTGCATTGATATGAGTTTTTTTTTTTTCCTTCTTTTGGAATATTTGGCCAAGGGTTTTCTTATTTTTTAAAAAAACCAGCTTTTTTATTTATTATATTATTTTTACTCTCAATTTCATTAATTGCTGTTCTGATCTTGGACAATACTTACTGTTCTAGAATTTTGAGGTACATCATTAGCTTATTTATTTGAGCTACTTATATGAGCATTCACAACAATACTTTCCTCCTAAGATTGTCTACATTGTGCTTCATAAGTTCTGGCATGCTGTATGGCACTACAGTTGGATTAAGGAAATTGTTCAGTTTCTTCCTTGATTTCTTCTGTGCCCCATTGAATGGTCAGGAATGTGTTATTTAATATCCAGAGAACTGTGATTTCCCTTGTGATTGATTTCTAGTTTTAAAGGGCTATGACTTGATAGCATGCATGGGCAAATTTTGATTCCTTTGTAATTATTTATGCAGGCTGTATGGACTAGTATGTGCCCTATTTTGGAGAAATCTACATGTATTGTTGATAAGAATGTGTCTTCTGTTGTACTAGGGTAGAACACTCTAGATATCTAATAAATCCATTTGCTCAAACGTGTGGTTCAGCGCTATTTTTGTGAACTTTTGATTAGTTGAGTTCTCTGTGAAAGTGGGGGTATTAAGGTGCCTATGTCTGAATTGGCATCTTTTAAGATTCTGGTCTTGTGTTGAACTTCCAGAGTTTTGACTACAATATGTTTTGGGGAGCTTCTTTTCTCATCATAATTATTTGGCATTCTCTAAGTTTTGCTTACCTTTATGATATTTCCCCATATGTCAAAAGTTTTCTGCCATGATTTCTGCCAAGATTTTTTAATTCCACGTTTGTTCTCCTCTAATTTCTTTCTAACTCTAATTTGCCTTAAGTTGGTTTCCTAAACATCATCTAGTAGCTGTTGGATAAACCTTTTCTTGCTGCTTTGCTATTTTTAAGGTATTTGAATGTATCATCTTGTGTTTACAATCTGTTCCCTAAGATCAGAGACTCTCTCCTCACACTGGTCATTTCTGCTGTACCAGTTTTCAGTAGAATTCTTTATCTTTGAGCCTTCTATTTGGCAGTTTTTTGATACTCTCTTATTTCTCTGATAAAATTGCTATTTACATTTTGAATAGTTTTGATCAGCCTTCCTAATTTTTCTTTTTTTTTATTTTATTCTATTGAAGAACAAATAGCAATGAGACAGTTTCAAGACAAATTAACAAGACAGATTAGATAAATTAATACATTGCAAACTGTTTTTGTAATGTTTTAGTATCGTACAAGGTGCATACATGATATTATACTTATAGACATTATTATACTGCTCTAATCAGTGAATTAAGAGTATTTATTTCTTCTATAACCACATTAGTTAATTTGTTAATTCCATTATCTTTGGGGATATGTCAACTTTGAGCTAAGTTTCTTTGCTTCCTCTTTAATCAAGAAGTGTACAGTTAGGATAGACATGCAGTGCTTTGGTGTAATTCTATGAAAATATATGCACTAATGGTGTTTGGACAGGATATCCTGTCTGCTTCTTGTGCTATGGATAACCACTGGGAAGACAATAATGTAAAAAGTATTAGTTATTGAAACTGTACCCTAATTCATCTTTGGGGAAAAAAAGGTATGTAGCTACATTCTCTTAATTCATTGATCAGAGGCATCTGCTCTAATAGTATTTGTGCATGGAGTATAATGTATGCACCTTGTGCAACAGAAGACCAATACAAAAACAATGTGCAATGTATAAAATGTTGAATCTGTCCTACTGATTTGATTTTGAACTGTCTCATTGCTACCTGTTCTTCAATAAAATAAATAAATTAATTAATTAATCAAGGAGAAGTGAGGATAGTTAAGGGTGACAAAAATACAAAAGACCAATTTGAACAGGAAGTTGGGAAACTTAAAAAAAGAGTGAAATAGCCAGGCGTGGTGGCGCAGGCCTGTAATCCTAGCACTTGGGAGGCTGAGGCAGGAGGATTGTTGTGAGTTCAAGACCAGCCTGAGCTACAAAGTGAACTTAAGGCCAGCCTGAACTACATAGTGAGACCCTGTCTCAAAAAGACAAAAAAAAAAAAAAAAAAAAAAAAAAAAAAAAAAAAAAAAAAAAAAAAAAAAAAAAAAAAAAAAAAAAAAAAAAAAAAAAAAAAAAAAAAAAAAAAAAAAAAAAAAAAAAAAAAAAAAAAAAAAAA
>PVKA01015580.1:0-21703 GCA_004027165.1 Ctenomys sociabilis | reverse complement strand
AATAAAAGAAAATAGAAAAAGCAAAGAAAGAAAACCCAGAGCAGACACACAAGCAAGAAAACACACCAATAACCCCCATGTGGACATTGTCCAATCAATTCCCTTTCTGCTGCAGTTGTAATCTGCTTGTGGGCAGCCAAGCCAACTTCCTCTCTGCCTACAGTCTGCTTGCCTTCCTTCCTGGCAGTGGTAAGGGCTGTCTCTCTGGAGTATCCTGTTCCGGCTAAAAGCCATGCATCGGGTGTGATTCAATGCAGAACTTTGTCTCTGTCCCAAGATCCATCCACTACAATTAATTTGGGAAGAAAAGGAAGTGACATAGTTGCACAGCACATATTGGTTTCTACCAGACCTACCACTCCCACTGCCCTGCTGCCAGGCATATCCACGGTAGCCTCTGTGTTGTTCCCCCAGCAGTTTTCCATCTAGTGTATCATGGAAGTCCTCTGCCCCACTGAACCTCCTCTGTTCCTTCATGTACAGATCTCCAACCATCCCCAAGAGATTCAATTTCCAACCCATAGAATTCATAGAGTCTCTGTGGTTGGTAGGTTTCCTTTTCCTGCAAGGGAAAGTAGGCCATGGGTGAGAAAGTGGGCCTGTTGCCACAGGAGTTTCTGGTGTATGGGTAAAACAGGGAATTGCTCACTCTGGACCACCTCTGCCAAGACTCCATCCCTCCAGCTTTTCTCCAGGGATATGGAGAAAAGAACCCCTGCCAATGGGTTGAGTGCTGTTCACAGTTTGTGGTATTCGGTCTCTCTCTGCTTAAGACAGGAGGCTTTCCTTGACAATGCTGCATGGTCGGTAGTGGATAGGGTGCTGCAAGGAAACGGTGTTCCCTGGTGTTTGGGAAGATGATGGGGGAAGGACCACACATTTCTATGTTGCTGTCTCTCATTTGATCCAGTTGCTATTTATGACTTCCCTGAGGCCTCAGTTGCAGTTTGCTTCCATGCTGGGTTTCTTCTTTCAGATAGGAGAGAAAGTCTATGTGTAGGGAGACTATCCCATAAGTCTAGTCTCTGTAGCTCCTTTCTCAGTCTGCTAGAACCACACAAGATGGCACACTTTCCAAGTAAGGGGGGCAGGAGAAGGCCTGGCCTAGTGGTGACCCTGCTTCCAGTTTTCGACAACTCAGATACATGGTTTGATCTAGAGAATTTATTTATCTGGCTCACTGTTTCTTAAGTTTCAGACCATATTTGATGGGTTCAGTGGCAGAAATATGGCAGAAGGGTATCAGGAAGAAAGCTGTTCACTCCACGGTAGCTAGGAAGCAGAACACAGTGGAGGACAACCGGTAAGACCTACACTATCCAAAGTGTAGTGACCCTCAGTGACCTGCCTACAGGTTGGCCCCACCTCCTAACAGTGTGCTTAGCTATGAAGACCTGTGAAGGGATGCAGTGATGAATATAGCAGCCTCATTACCCAATCACTTCTCTAGGAGTCTCTTAATTAGTCAAATTAGCAATTAAGCTTGATTGTTACAATGAGAAAGTAAAACAGCTTTATCTTTGATATGGAGAGTTATACGGATCTGTATGAAAGGCCAAACTACCCACAACAACACTTTAAGCAAAACCTAATCCAAATCAAGGTCCTAACTCTTCAACTCTATGCAGGCCATGAGAGGTGAGGAAGTTGCATAATGAAAGTTTCAATCCGACAGTTGATTTATGAGGTATAAGGAAATAGAGTTGCTCCATAAGATAAAAGCACACAGTGAAGTAGCAAGCGCTGCTGCAGGAGCTGTGGCAAGTGACCCAGAAGCTCTAGCTAAGACAACTGGTGAACACATCAATGACAACAGATGTTCAAAGTTGACTGACAGACTGATGTTGGGAATCAATGCCATCTAGGACTTTCAGTGCTAGACAGAAGTTGATGGATGTGTTCAAAGGACAGACTGAATCTCTTTTTAGGGCACTAATGCAGTGGTGACAAAATTGGTGTCCTTTATACTTAGATGTCCCCCCAGTGCCTCATGCATTCATAAATGGGGCTTTGGGATCATGAGGAGGGGGTGATATTCACTAGGGGATTAGTCCACAATGAATTTATAGCTGAAGGTAACATTGGGAGATAAAACTTGGTGGGAAGAAGTGGGTCCCTGTGGGGGTGACCTGGAAGGGTCTGTCTTCCTCCTCCTCCCTTGGTCCATGTCTGCTTCTCACCTGCCATGCCAGAAGCAGTTCTCTCTGCCCCTTGACCACACTAACATACAGCTCTGCCTTGAAGCCAGCCAACTGTGGACTGAAACTTCTACAAACTGTGAGCCAAAGTAAACCTTTCTCATTTAAGTGGCAGGCATGAGGTATTGTGTTCCAGTGATAAGAAAGCAAGACAAAGTTGAAGCTAATGCCTATTTGCTATTCTGAAAATATGAGAGCCCAGATCAGGCATGGTGGTACACACCTCTAATTCCAGCATTTGGAAGGTTGAGGCAGGAAAATCTCCTCAAGGCCAGCCTGAATTATATAGCAAGACTCTGTCTCAAAAAAAAAAAAAAAATAGACATTCTTGCTGGAAGGTATCTCAGTGGTACACTACATGCT
Organism: Ctenomys sociabilis; assembly: GCA_004027165.1. Taxonomy (NCBI): domain Eukaryota; kingdom Metazoa; phylum Chordata; class Mammalia; order Rodentia; family Ctenomyidae; genus Ctenomys; species Ctenomys sociabilis. The sequence continues at coordinate 19,142 of PVKA01015580.1, read as the reverse complement.
TGGCATGTACTAAGTTCAATCCCTAGAACCATATAGAAATTAAATTAAAAGACATTTTAGCTCAAATTGGTTCCAAATATTCTTGAAAAGGTCCTAGGGGAGAGGAGAAAGGGATAAAAAAGAATAAAGGTGTCATGTACATATACCAACTTCTTTCAATGAATGTAATCACTATGTACTATAACAAATACTAATTAAAGAATAAAAGATAAAAGAAAAGGTCTTTGTAAATGATGCAATTTTCACCTTTGGGAACTGAGACTTAAGAACTGGATAATTTTCCCATGTAATAGCAAGACCAGATGTTCACCCCTAATTCAAGGCACTTGGTCTTCACAGGCACTGTACATCTCAAACACTGTTAGTCACTGACAAGTCTAAGTTCTCATACCAAAGGCCTTCCAGGAAACATATGGGAGACTCTGCTCAATCTAGACACAATGATGCAAGTGTTTCTTTCATACTTGCAACAAGTGTTCTTCTGTTCATTGTGTTGACCCAGTTTCCCCAGACCACCTCTTATTTTAAGGAAAACTTTTCTCAGACAAATCTGTGGTTGGAGCAACTACTGTTTTCTTGAAAGACCCAACACCCTGGAGCAGCTGAATGGTTTGGGATAGGTTAACTGTACATTCCAATCATAGCACTGTATTACCCAGCCACAGATTACATGCAACAGAACTGGGATTCTGAGTTTTTTTGCTGTGGAAAGAGAAGGGTCTCAGAGGTTACTGTAGATACATTATTACATTCAGGAAACCACAAGGGCAGGACTCCAACCCAGTCATAAGTCTGAAGTATTGATGCTTATTTTAAGATAATGACAATAAAATTACATATTGGAGAATTTTAGATTTTTCTCCCCCTGAACTTTTAACTGGATAAGAATAAGGTAGAGAATTACTTACAAAAGTATTAGCTAGAAAATAAAATGTAAGTCAAGCTACAATGTAAAACAAGTTAAAGGAAATACAATTATTTGTGTATTTAAGGTACAAATTTTTATGATGTTAATTTAAGATATAAATTTTATATTATTATTCTTATGCCAAAAGCTTCGATATAACTCGTCTACTTATAAAACTAGCCTTTCTTCATTCAAAAAAAAATGGTCATATATGTAGTTCATTCTCTACTGTTTTAGGTTTTCTAGGAAATGTTTCAGCAGGAAGTTAGATGAAGTAGTCTTGGTCAGTCAGAGGGGTATGGAGCACAAGTACAGATAGCAAACTTTTGCAAGGAATTTGAGGGGAGGAGAAAAAATGATTTTATTAAAAGGTTAAATAGGAAACCAACAAAACACAGTAACAATAGGGCTTCTCATCACTTTCAAAACTTGCTCTTTCAAGGTGTCAGAAGGAATCTATTTAAAATTTTAAATTTTACTATATTATTGTTTTGCCTTAAGATCCAACAGTGGGGACAAGGAGATGGCTCAGTGCAATCAGCCCTTGCTTGACAAGATCCAACAGTGACTGAGATCACCTAGAAAGTCAAGTCAAACCTCAGCTTAAGCTCTCAGCCCACTTTTATATCACATCTGCAGTACCAGCAACATGGCCTGGGTAGCTCCTGTCATGCATCATGGTGACATTACCAGCTGTGTAAGTATCCACACAATGACTTCTAATAATACCTGGTTCATACCTCCATGAGGCCTCTTTTCATATTAGTAGTACCCTTTTCTAGGATTATATCTGATGCCACATATGCTCATCCTTTTGTTTACCTTTAGTAAATAATTGGTACCAGTATACAGTAGGCATTCAATAAAGTCTAAATCAATGAATCTAGTTCATTCCACATGCACTCACCAAAAATTTACTATCCACTAATTCTCAGGCCTACATCCTCAGGATCAAAAGAGATAAAATCTTTGCTTTCATGTCTTCAAATTTTATGCGACTTATCACATTAATTTTTGATGCTGCTAAAACAAAATACTATAAAATTGAAAAAAAATTACCCAAGTTGTGTTGATTCTTCTGCTGCTGGTCTCAAGGAGGGAATCAAGGCTTCAGTTGGCCTGGGCTTCAGCCTTGGCTCCATTTCCTTGCTGCAGATCAGCCCCGAGCCTGTTCTGGTTATGGCCCTGCATCTTTACCATTTTGCTCCTGGCCCTTCACACACCTGTGATCTTAAATCTCTCTCACTTCTCTTCTGCCAAATCTTTACCATTTTTGTGATGGGTCCATAACCTGGGAAAATCCAGGATGACTTTCTTCTTAAAATTTACAACCTTAACGACATCTGCCAAAGTCCCATTGGTTGGGCTGGGGACATAGCTCAGTGGTAGAAGTTCCTGCTGGCAAGTACAAAGTCCTAAGTTTGATCCTTAGTTAAAAAAAAAAAAAAAAAGCAAGGTCCTATTGTTTATGTAACATATATATTCAGAGTTTCCAAGGATTGGTGATAGGTATTTTTTAGCTCATTAGTCTACTACAGTGACTGTTATAGAATTATTTCCCAGCACAATCCTCTCTTAGGTAATTTGGAGAATATTTTGCAAAACATTGGCTAAATTCATTTTGGCTAAAACACTATGTTTTGTTTAACAGAGAACTAGAAGTAATGTGAAACTGTTATTATGAACCAAAGCTTTGTAGGAAAAAGGACTGAGTATGGAGAGAGGAAAAGTTGTAAAATACATACAGAAATAAGTTTCATAAATAAAATGAGCATCATAATATACATCCAGCAATGTCGATGTTTATTTTATCTAGCCTTGGAAAAACAGAGGGTTAGACAATTGCATAATTTATCATTATTCAAACTATGATTGATTTCCTAGAAGTATTAATCTGCTGTTAATACACAAAATAATGTTCTAGTTGAAATAAAATGAAATTCTCTTTTCCTCTCAAATCTCTGCTCAAAAGTAAAAGAATCATAAACAAATTTTATTTTCCATTTTTAATTTACAAAACTCGTTATCTGAATAAAATTAAAAGTCAATAATACAATATTAATGAATTTTTAAAAATTTTAGTATTTGGACATATTATGCTAGGTCCAAATGACACAAACCCACTGGTACTTAAATTAATAAATTGCAATACTGTGTAGCAAGGGCAATAGGAGAAGAAATGATCTAAAGAGTAGTAAGGTAAGATTTTCCTGGTTGAAGGACAAATAAATCTGTAGGAAAAGGCATGCAAAGGGCCTGGGAGATGGCTCAATAGATTAAGCACTTCCCCAGTTCAGCAAAAAAAAAAGTTGGCTGGGCATGGTGGGGCATGCCTATAATTCCAGCACTCGGGAGGCTGAGGCAGGAGGATTGTTGCGAATTCAAGACCAGCCTGAGCTACAAAGTGAGCTTAAGGCCAGCCTGAGCTGCATAGTGAGACCCTGTATCAAAAAGACACACAAAAAAAGTTCATAATAATAAAAAAAAAAAAAAGGGAATGCAAGGGAAGCTGAGCCAACAGCACAAGCAGAGGTACTAAGTACACATGGGCTTAGGGTATTTATGGGGCCTAATTGAAGTACAAAGAGTGAGGGGCAAGGAGTGAGAAGTATATGCTGGAAGGCAGAGGATCAGGGCTTCCCATATCCAATTTATTCCATGGAGATGAAGGACTGTCAAAAGGTTTTTAATCAAGAAAAATATATGACTGGATTATCAGGGGTTTTGCTTCTGTTTATTAATTTTTATGTATTATAGTACTAGAGATTGAATTTAGGGCATTCACATTGAGCTATATTCCTAACCCTTTTTGAAATAGGGTCTTGCTAAGTTACCCTTGCTGGTGTTGAACTTTCCATCCTACCACCTCAGCCTCCCAGGGTACTGGGTTACAGGCAGAAATACAAGGCTTCATGGTAAGATTAATCCACTTCACGATGAAAGGTATGGTGGTAGGCAAAGTATCATCAGCTAGCATAGGTCCTTTCTGTAGTACAAATCTACATCTCAGTAGATGTACATCTCAGTCCTGGTTTGTTTTATTTATTTATTTATTTATTTATTTATTTATTTATTTATTTATGTCTTGAGGAAGGATGTCACTGTGCAGTTCACGCTGTCCTTGAGCTCACTTGTGAGCTTTGCCCAGTCTGGTCTCCAACTCAAAATGATCCTCAGCCTCCTGAGTGCTGGGATGGAAGGCATGTGCCACTATGTCTGGCTTTTCAGTCCTTGCTATTATAGTGTTAGAATTCTCATGGTTTGAGGCGTGGTTCTGTTCCCATAATATGATTATCTCTGTTTGTGGTGGTTTCAGTCAGGTGAGGTTCTGCTTGTCCTGGAACCGAGGTGCTCAGAGGACTGGGATAATAGCTGGAGACCTCTGGATATGGCTGCTGTCCCTGTAAATTTCTTATCCTGGTATCCTCTGTCTTAAAGGGCAATGAGATAGGCTAGGTAGATTTAAGGGTAACAGCTACTCCTGAGATGACTAACTTGCAAAACTGAGAAGGCTTTGAACCAAAGTTTCACAAAATGAAGGTTGAAATTTATGCTACTTTTAGTTATGTATTAGGCTATACCCCCTTTTAAGTCCTTGACTGCCATAGGGGAAAGCATAAATCAAGTTTCTGATAACACTTTTAAGACCCAGAATTCTGCCCATAATCCATCCCTATGCCATGACTGTGTTACAGGGAGAGAAAAGAAGGGCAAAAAGAGTAGTGACACAGTCAAGGTAGAGATATGGCAAGCACTGAAGAGAGGGTGAACCAGCAGAATCCTGGGCCCTGCTTCTCATTAAAAGCATCATTTCTGTTTTCTTCTTGGATTGTGAAGGACTTAAAGCCATTTTTTGGCAACAGCCATGACTTCTCTAGGGCCTACCAATGCCAACTGAGTAACTAAAAGCAGAAAAAAACCTTGACCCTTAATATATATGCTTGGCTATTGTAAATCTTGGATCCAATCTCTTCTCAGGTTTCCATAGGGGTGTGATGATCATTTGAGGAGTGCCCATCTAGGAGCTAGTGGTACAGGGTTGATTAGACACAAATTTACATGATCTATTCATCCCCTTCAAAATGGAGGACACTGCCAGAGCCCAGGCCCAGCATGTAAATGAGACCACCTAGGGCCCACATGATCCTCATTTTACCCAGAGCCTGGGTCCTGCCCGATCTTTATTCCAGTCAGTGCCCAGGCCCTGGTGTACGAGTGGAACTTTCTCCATTGGACAGGCATGGTGTGGAACTTTGAAGCAGAACTCCCTGAAGAGAAGCTAGAGGTAAGATCCATGCAGCTGATCCAGAAGCAGAAAACCTTGTCAGAGTGGCACAGAAGATTCACCTCCAAGGGTTGCAGCAGGAAGAATTGGAGCACAGCAGCCAAACCCAAGCCACACCTACCTGGACAAGTTTGAACTTGGTAGATCCAGACCTGGTGCTAAAATAATAACTTTATCAAAGCTCTCACACCAGAGGTCATTAGACAGTGCTATACAAAAATGACAAAGAGAAGGACCAAAATGCATTCTCAGGTCCCAAGCTCACCCAAAACAAATGCAGGAGACAATAGCATAGAAGAAATTGGAAAGCATACACCTGAAATCTCTGAAACAATAGTGTCTGAAATAAAGAAACAAATGCAGAAAGTTGTAGAGGTAATCAAATAGAAATAATTTTTGAAGTAAAAAAGAAATGATAACTATAATTAAAGAAGTACTAAGTGCTTCCAAAGAAGACACTGATTAAAAAAAATAGAGAAGAAAAGAAAAATGATGGAAGCATTGAATGAGCAATATAGGAAAGAAACATAATGCATGAAGCAGATTCAAAATGATATTCAAGAAATTAAAATCTCAATCACAAGCCAGCAAAACTGAATGGAAGTGAAAATCGATTTTCAGACCTTGAAGACACCATTGCAGCTAGTGAAAAGGTAAGAAAAGATCTCTTAAAAACAACTAGGATGCAGGAAAAAATAATTCAACATCTGAAAGACAATACAAAGATGAACAATGTGAGACTAACAGGCATCAATGAGAAAAAAGGAGTCAATACAAATAACTGACTAATGGGCAGAATAGCAGAAAACTTCCCAAATATGGGGAAACAATCTCACATTCAGGTAACTGAAGCATACAGAACTCCAAATAACATCAACCCAATTAAAAACACACTCAGACATGCAATAATCAAGATCCCAGAAATTCAGCACAAGAACAGTATACTAAAAACCACTAGAGAAAAGAAACAGATCACATTTAAAGGAAAACCCATCAGAATAACAACAGATTTCTCTTCACAAAGCACCAACTCAAGAAGAGCATGGACCAAAGTATTACAAGTCTTACAAGAAAACAAATTCCAACCTAGACTAATATACCCTGCAAAACTCTCTTTCAAGTATAATGGAAAAGTGAAATAGTTCCCTGACAAAAAACTAAAGAATTTCACAATGATAAAGCCAACCTTACACAGACTACTAAAAGATATTCTAGAGAGGGAGCAAAATGACCACAACTCCATGAATGAGAATGGAAAGAACCCACCAAATAGGGCAAACAACTAAATACAGGAGAAAAAGAGGTATTCAAAATCAGTCTGACAATTATTCCTTTCTGTATACCTGCAAAATATTTCCATCAGCATACTCTACAAATGGACTTCTCTTCCATCCTATAGTCATGATTCTACCTGGGTCTACAGAGTGGGTATCAAGGAAATAGCAGTAGCTCAGTCCCACAAATGACACGTGGTCACCAGTAAGCATCATGGACACTGTCCATGTCCTAGAACTTTGTGCGATATCTATCCCCAGCCTGTTAGAAGTGCTGGTCATATATTTGCCACTCCAGTATTTAGGTTAGGTTTTATTCTTAGAAATTCTTTACTATCACGAAACTTTTTCTTAGTTGAATTGTTTTGAAATATTTGATTTTTAATTAATATTTAATTTTCTGAATATTGTTTAATCATAATTTTTAAGACTTATACTGTATCTTTTACCTATAATCTACTTATAAGACATGGTATGATATTTTCTCCTAGTATTAGAAATCTTAAAAAGTATATTTTCATTTTCCATTGACTTTATATTACATCTCTTTTACACACACACACATACAATGAAAAAGTATGTATATAACTCAACACAAGATTGATACTGTTTTGCAGAAATCTTCAATGACCTTTTAAATGGGTTTATCTAATATACTTTACATAGTCCCTCATAAGTACTATTTTGAGATCTCTTTATTCTTTACCCAGAACCATACAGCAACTTCTCTTTCCTACTGGATTATGCTTTTGTTATTTTCTCTATGCTATATCTGGAGGTATTAGAATAGTTTGAGTTTGTATAACTGGAAAATATTTTACTTTTAGTTTTCAAATGTATGTTTGCTTTGTGCCTTCTTTGCTAAAATTCAGTGAGGACAGATTTTTTTTTCTTTCAGTCCTTTTAATTAATTAGTCTGGTTTCTTACCCACTTGCTCTTTTTTTTTCTAATGTGAAATAAGTTGCTACTGAATTTTGTTCTTCCCTAGCTAATATTTTATATATATATGCCTTCATGATTTTTTTCTTTACAATTAGTTTTAGACAATTTCATTTTGTTGTATTTTGTTATAATTTTATTCAAATTCAAATTGCTTGTGAAAATGGAATTTCCTGGAAATGTGGTGCTATAATTTCAACTAAATTCAGAAATTTTAAATCTTTAAATATTTATTGCCTACCCCTTTCTACTTTGAGAATTCTAATTATATAAATATAAGTTTCTTGATTTTAGCACAGAGTGAACTATCACATGACTGATCTGTAAATTTTTTCATTTTTATTTTGGACAATTTTTATTATATTAATTATAAGTTTGTAAATAATTTACAATGTGCAATCTATTATTAATCTCACGCTATGTATTCATTTCAGAAATATTTCTCTAAAACTCACTGTCTGCATCTTTTTGTCACATTTCAATATGTCTACAATTTTTAATATGCTATATAATTATTTTCAATAAAGCTAATGAGAAAATAAAATAAAATAAATGGAGGACACCAAGATTGAGGTTTATGGGAACATTCAGCTACACTCAAGATTCTCACCATTGTCTTAAGCCTTTGATCACCTGAATTCCAAAAAAAAGGTAGAGCTACATAACTGAGATTACCACAGTCAGAGACAATCTTTCCTGGAAAGGAAACCATCCCTCAGCCATAAAGATACTAGACCTCAGCCCACCAGATAATCCTTAACATTTGGTCTCCTGTCTTTGTGCCTTGGTCAGTCTGAAGCCCCATATTACAGTGTGCCCCCTCCAGCTATCTACGTTGGAGTTCTTTCCTATCTTCTAACTTTCCAATTAAGGATTTTTTTTCCTTGCAAGTTTGTGCTTTAGTTTTAATTTCGACTTCTAGTAAAGCAAGGACCCATGCTAGCCAGTTACAGGAGAAACTGAGAGTTACTTAGAAATTTCTGGCATGGGAGGGAAATCTTAATATTTGACATTCTTTTCATTAATGAATAAAGGAGAATAAGTGAGAGAGCATAGAGACAGATTCTCTTCTTGACTAAACTTTATTTGGGTTTCTCCCAGGTTTATCTCAACTAGGTTATGTCCTTGGGTCCTGCTTTAGGTACTCAAGCCTAGGTTTAACAGGAATCCTCTAAATCAGTACAGAAAGAATCCTGTCTGGTCAGCCTCACCTATCCTTCTTTGTCATCTCTTAGTAATTTCTTACTCACTGGCCAGACCTGAGTTCAGTCTCCCTGACTCAACATCTACTTACAGCAGTCCAGTCTTTCTTGACATCTTAGCAATTAATGTCAGTGGAGGAAATATCTCTCAGGAACTGAAGTATTATCACATTCCTAAGTTTTCATTTGTAGCATAGATCTTTAGCCTATGATGTGACTAAATAACATGTCTAGGTATAGTGTAGCCAAATAACCTGCTGAGGTTATCTGGCATTACGATAGACACAATCTGCATCCCCCATGCCCCAAAAGTCGTAGCAAGCTGGCTTCCTAACTTTTTTTTTTATTGTTCTATTATTCTAACACCTACTACGGTGGCTTTACAATCACCTTACGGGATAATCGCATAGACATCCGTAAAGAGAACTGTGAGGGCAGAGTCTTGGGACCCAGTGAACCCGAGAACTGAGGTGAGCTGTAGCTGGCTTATCTGCTGCGCACCAAGTGCCAGAATCCAAAGAAAGTATTAATGGTGGGCCGCTGTTGAGACAGTATATGCTAGCTCCAATCGTAGACGTGGAAAGCGTTCTTGAGTGACAACTGTCCGAGTCGCCAAGTCCAGGAATGGGCACAGAGGTGAAATTTCAAAGGGTGACAGCAGCGTCACCCGCCTAAGATGCTGGTTAACCTCAGAGAGGAGAACGGAGCATGCACAGGACCTTCAGGAAGAGATACAGAGAGTTAGCTCTGCTGACTGGAGAGGGAGACTCAAAATAACCCAGCTTGGAGGCTCACCGAACTGACAGGAACTTAACCGCAGAACCCTCCTCCGGGCCACGCCTCTCCAGGAGCACGCAGGCGCGTGCACGCAAGCACGCTACCCTCGTGCAGTCAGGCCCTATAGCGTATGCCCCCGGGGGTCGGGCGAGTTAGGGGAAGCTGATGCTCGCAGGACCGCGCCCGGCCGGCGGCGGGTAGACGCATGGCCTTGCGTCACGTCCGGTGGGGCGGGGTGGAGCTGAAGGGGTGGTGCTCAGGCGACTGCGCAACTGTTTGTGTTGCAAACCCAGCTGGTGAGGCCCGGCCAGTCCTTGTGGACATCCGTGACAGTGCCGGGCGATTAGACACTGCCCCTGAGGGACTGCGGCCTGCATCCCGGTGAGTGGCCTCGACTGGACAAGGGCCGGGTGAGAGGCAAGCTGACCCCTGGGGCAGGCCGTTGTACGGCCTCTGGTCGTCCCCGCGTAGCCTGCGGGGGCTGCCAGTGGGGGCGTGGGGAGCTGCCTGCCCGCCGCGGGGAGCCCGGAGGCGTACGCCGGCGAGGCGGGCGACCCTGCGCTGCGCCGCCTGCCCCGACGCCCGCGTTTGGGGGCGTTCGGCCCCGCCCCGCGGCCCGCGCCTCGCTCGGGCGCCAGTCGGCGGAGTCAGTCTTGGAGGGTCCTCGCTCCGGCAGCTCCCGGGGCTGTCAAAAGTGGTTTCACTTTCCCTCGTTTCCGATTGTCAGTGTGCATTTTGTGCTTCGTTTGCTTGGTGTTTTTGTCTCACGCCTACCCGACTCCCTCCCTGACTGCTGTTGTTTAAGGGGAGTCTGGTGAGTGCTTTTTAAAAGCAAATGGAGCTGTGTGAATCACTGTGTTGCAGTGCTGGAAGCTCATTCCTGCCCCTATGTCCCTTCTGTGATGGTGCTGGGAGGACCCGGTTTCTACGCATACTGCAATAACTAAAGGAGAGTGGTGACAATCCAAGGAAAAATTTATAAGAGATGTGGCATCACATAGTACTTTTATTTAAAATACCATGTTTACTTCCAGGAGCAGTTGTATACTTCTCATTTTTTGGGATATCAGGACAAAAATATGTTGCAGGAGATCAAGGAAATGCCAATAAGACAGTGTGATATTAAGAATGGTAAATTACTTTTAGAATGTTAACAATCTGATGGATTTTTTTTAAAAGTGTATTAAATTGAATTGAGAGCTTGTTCTTTATAAGAGACATTTGTATTAGCTCATTATAGCCATTTTGTTAAATTGTTTATGTAAAATTGTATTTTCACTATTAGTTCATGTTATTTTATTTTATTAATTTTAGACTTTTTGAGACATGATCTTGCAGTGCAGGTCGTCCTTAAACTCACTCTGTCGCCCAGGCTGGCCTCCGATTCCCAGCAATCCTCCTGCCTCAGCCTCCCGAGTGCAGGTATTACAGTTGTGCATCACCACACATACCTTATAGTCATGCATTTTTCTATTGTTTATCTTGTTTTCCTAATATGTGCACCAGAACTAAATTAGTCTTGTAAGCAGTGATCTTTTCATGAGTGCTATTGAATGAAAGATCAGTTTCACAATTTATATGTTTACTGTTTCACAAGCAAATTTGGGATAAGAACAGCAGAGAGTACAAGACTGGGTTTTGCTTCACTTACGGAATCTACATTTGTAAAAGGTCAGAGTAAGATTGCATAACCCTAGACACCTTCCTTTCTGGTCCTTTCTCTGCTCCTCATTCTCTTCTACCTCAAGTGTTTTATTCTGTTTATTACCCATTATTTTAAAAAACTTGCTCCTGATTTTGGACCTATTTTCTCTCCCACGTGTCCTTGCTTCCTTGAAAGGCTATTCTTCCTAATTCTAGATGGCATTCAATACTCTACTTTGTAAACCAGCAGTTTAACAGTTTGAAGCCTAAGGAATACTATAATAGGTCCATGAATATCCAGAAATGTCCGAGAAAACTAGTGGGTAGTTGCAAATAAGCATTTTTCAAGGCAGGAGCTTTTTTCAGGATTTATGATCCTCAGATGCTCAAGTTTCATCATCATCATCATTGCTTTTATTGTATTATTGTTATGGTTTGTGTCTAGTTGCCCCCTGAAGCCTCATCAGTCATGGGGTGGGGACATCTAGAATTTGTGATTAAGTCATGATCCACTGGGATTATGGGTCTTAGTACTGTTGAGATTATGGGTATGAGTACTTCCCCCAGCCTGGGGCAGAGAGCCTAAATTCTGTAGCCATTGCTCTTTGTTGTTGCTGCTGTTTGGCCACCATGAACTGCTGCTCTCTGCCATGTGCCCCTCTGCCTAGGAGCCAGCTGAATATGGGCTGAAACCTCCAGTAACTGTGAGCTAAATAAACCTTTCCTTCCTTCATTTTGGGTTTCAGCTATTTGTCCCAGCATTGTGAGAAGAGTGACTAAAACAGCTGTACTTTGGTACATCTGACTGGTGTGATGATTTCAGCTCTTACTGTACTAATTCTACACATAAACCCACAGTCTAGGTGCATCTTAATTTGAATGCCGCACCATTACTTCATCTTGTAAATCCAAAAGAAAATTTACTTTTCCTTCATTGAATTGACTCTTTCTCGGTTTCCTCATATTCGAAGATAGATTCAATTTTGTGTCAGAGACCTAAGAACCTTAGTTTCTCTTGACACCTTCCTGTCCTTATCCATAGTTGATTATCAGTAAAGCCTATGGCTCAGAGTAATCCTTTTCTCCATTCTGGTACTATGAATTCAGACATTATTGTACCTTTTTGGCTTTATTATTGCAATAATTAGGTGAGGTCTATAAATCATTCTTTCCATCCAATGCATTTGGATCTCCACCCAGCAGTTCCCTTAATTCTTTTAGTTAAAATGCCATTCCTTTTCCTTTGGTTAGTCGGCACCTCATTGCCTCTTATACCTCCTTTGTATTTATAGGACCTCGATTCTTCCTTGTTCTTTTCTCAGTTGATAGCCTGTCTCACTTTATATTCTTCTCCCTATACTCTTAGCCTTTGTTATGGCTGAATTTACTTTCAGAGTATCTTGCCTTTGCTAGTGTTGTCATTTGGTAACAAACTTGTTAATTTTACAATTGCTATTGTAAGCTTTGCATGGCAGTTGTTTCTGGAAAAAAGTATATTAAAAATCTCTTAATTTGATCATAAAATTATCTTGTATGGTTCCCAGAACCCAAATTTGGGACTGTTCTCCATTTCAGCCTCCCATGTGGTGGGATTGCAGTGCAAGATTGATAGGTATATTCATACGTAGTAATTAGTATATGTGTATATACATATATGTGTCTTTGTTTTTCAGTACTAAGGATTGAACCCAAGGCCTTCACACTGAGCTACCTCTCTGCCCTATTTTTAAGTTTGTATTTGAGAAGTGGTCTGAGTTACTAAATTGTCCAGGTTGAGTTTAAATTTGGCATCCTCTTGCCTCAGCTTCCCAGAGTTTCTGGGGTAAGAGACTTGTTCCACATTGCCCCAATAATGATTGTATCTTTTTGAAAGTATTCAAAGTCCTTAATCATAACCTAGACTTAACATTGCTGCCTTCTCCTTCAGTCATAGACCCATTAAACACTTGTCCTTGATGTTCTGAATATGAAAAACTTATTTTTGTCATCAGAGTTGTTGTTTCTCTCTGCCTGGAATGTTGTTCTCAGATTCTCAATAATTTAAATCTCAGTAATTTAATAAGTTATTAATTTCTGAATAATAATATGTTTCTTTATTTGATTCAGATCTTCACTACAGCGTCAACACATCACTTTTGACTATATATTTAAAATAATACCCTGCCACTTGCTTTATTTTAATTCATGGCACTTTTCATTCTTGTGATATTGTATTAGTTATTATTAATAACTTTATTATTTAATACCATCACCTTAAATTTGTCTCAAGTTTCTTCTGTTGTGTCTTTGAACATCTCAGACTCGGTTAATTTTTATTTCTTGGTTATAGATTTTCCTGCTGCTGTATTTGCTGATCACCAATCTAGGTGATGGTTCATTTCCTTGCCTGTTTTGTAATCTTTCTGCATTAATGTGTTCAACTCTTACTTAGTGTGGGTGTCCCATTGCCCTGGGCTTTGGCAGTATCCTTACCTAGTAGTTGCAATTGAACGCTGGATTTGCCTTCAGATCTGACCAATTTTCATTTGGGTACCACTGTCAGGGTAGTATGACTGTAGATCCAGGTCTGAAAGATGTTTAGCTGGTAGATTTGACTAGTGATTTTGAGCATGACTATTTATCCACAAGGACTCTTACCTCTGTTTGATGAAATACTTTTCTTTTCTTCTGGTTTTGAGATAAGTTCTTACTGTAGTGTTAAGGCTGACTTCAAAGGCTCTATTTCAGCCTCCCACATGCTAGGGTTACAGGTATACACCATCATGCCAGTCCATGAAGTATTTCTGTCTGGTGAGAGTTTTAGGACTTTTATATTAATCTGGTTTATCACACTGTCTGCTAGCTCTGAAAAAACTCAGAAGAGCCAAGAAGGCAGGCAGGTTTGTACCTCTTGTCTCTTTTCCCTTGTACATTTGAATGTTTTTAAAAATCATATGTGCACATGCAATGCAGAAGATTTGGTTCCAGTGTTGTATTCTTGATAATTATAATAAGTTCTTGAATCTGTCTCAGTGTCATCTAGTTCCTTTTCCTCAATAATCTCTCTAGGTCCTATACTACTTGCAATTCTGAACATGCTCTGTGTGTTTTCCTACATGCTTGATTGTTGTATTTTTACTGTTACATGCTTTCTCTTGTGTCTTCTTTCTTAAATTGCTGCTTTTTGGGAGGTTTTTGTTTGGTTTGGTTTGGTTTTTTTGAGAGGTTTCACTATGTAGTTTATGCTAGCCTTGAACTCATTATATTGCATAGACTGGCTTCAAACACAGTGATTTTTCCTGACACAGTCTTCCTAGTTCTGAAATTATAGGCACATGCCACTATGCCTGGCTTATCTTCATGGTTTTAACTGTTTGAGAATGTCATATATTTGGAATCTTACTTATGGTCTGTTTGTGTCTCCAAAACCTATTTTGAAATCGTAACACTTAAGGTGAAGGTAGTAGACAGTTGAGCCTTTGAATGGTGATTAGCTCATGTACTGCCTTTTATGAAAAAGACTTAGGCCAGGGAGATAGCTCAGCGGAATAAATGCTTGCCTGGTGTCTTAGTTACTCTTCTCTCATTGCTGGGACAAACACCCAATACCCAAAATGAAGAAAGGAGAGGTTTATTTAGCTCACAGTTACTGCAGGTTTCAGCCAGGTTTCGGCTGGCTCCAAGGCAGGCTGGCACATGGCAGATAGCATCAGTTCATGGCTGCCAAACAGCAGCAACAACAACAACAACAAAGAGCAATTGCTAAAGAAAGTCTGTCTGTTATATTACACTCAGGTTCTGTGCCCCAGGCTGAAGGAAGTACTCACACCCATAATCCCAACAGTACTAAAATCCATAATGCCAGCCTTGGATCACACATAATCCCAGTGGATCATGAGTTAATCACAGACTCTAGAAGTTCCCACCCCATGACTAGCTGAGGCTTTGTGGGGGGGGGGGGGGGACGGGACAACTAGACACAAACTATAACACCTGCCAAGCACAAGTTCCTGATTTCGATCTCTGATACCACCAATAAATACCAATAAATAAATAAATAAATGTCTCAAGAGAGCTAACTAGTTCCTTCTACCAAGTGAAGACACAGATGGAAAGCACTGACTGTGAACCAGAGAGCAAACCCTAAGTAGATGCTAAAGCTGCTAGGGACTTAATCTTGGACTTCCCAGCTTCCAGTACTATATTTTGTCATAGCAGCCCAAATGAATCATATATAAATATGAAGTATTTTTCTAGTGGCTTCTTTCATATAGTAATATACATTTACATTTCCTCCATGTCTTTCCAGTTATTCATAGTTTTTTCTTTGGCCACTGGATGTTCCATTGCCTCTATGTTTCACTTAAAAAGTGTATAGGAAAAAATATAGTGTGATATATATATCTGCACTTTTAGGCATCCATTGGGAATCTTTAAATGTATCCTCTGTGGGTAAGAGGGAACTGATGTGTCCCATTTTGTCCATTCACATACCAGCGGACCTCTTAGGTGCTTCCAAGTCTAGCATTTATGAATAAAGCTGTTATAAGTATTCACATACTATACATAAGTGTGGGCATAAGTCTGCAACTCCTTTGCATAAATACCAAGGAGCGTACGTAATTACTGGATAATATGGTATGTTTAGTTTGTAAGAAATTGCCACACTATTCTCCATAGTGGCTGCACCATAGGGTTCCTGTTACTCCACATGCTCCCCAATGTCTGGTGGTGTCAGTATCCTAGTTTCTGGCCTTTCTGGTAGGTGTCTACGTAGTAGTATCACTTGGTATTTGAATTTGCATTTTCCTGAGGACATGCAGAAAACCAATGGGGCTAGGAATACCTAACCAGTGCAGATGAATGGAGGTGAAAGATAGAACACAGATAATTTTGAAAGAGGGGACTGAGGCTCCTGTCTCTAGCTGATCAAGAGCCCTGAGCATCTGATCGTCTCACTTTTATTCAACTTAGGCAAGGGAACAAGCAATTAGGTTAATGAAATGCATCTGTTTCTCATTATTTGTAAAGTGTACCCAGGTGAGCATTTCTCTAAACAAGCTCTGGACTTGTTGACTCTTCCTTGGAATTTGCAATGCCAGCATGCTGGCAGGTTGCCCAAGGGCAAACAGCATGCTATTCCGGCATGTGTGTACTCAGGAATGGTCAACCAGGCCTTGATCCTTTTGACTAGTTTCCCACAGACATGCAATGTGGTGCATCTTTTCATAAGCTTTTTTGATGTGCTTTGTATGTTTCAGATATGTTCTTTATCATGTATGCCTCCTATAAATATTTTGTCTCTGTCTAAGGCTTATCTTCTCATTCTCTTGACAGTGCCTTTTTCAGAGCAGATGTTTCTTATTTTATTTTATTTATTTATTTATTTTTTTGTCTTTTTGAGACAGGGTCTCACTATGCAGTTCAGGCTGGCCTTAAGCTCACTTTGTAGCTCAGGCTGGTCTCGAACTCACAACAATCCTCCTGCCTCGATTACAAGCATGCGCCACCACGCCCGGCATTTTTTTTTTTTTTTTTTTTTTTTTTTTAGATGTTTCTTATTTTAATGAAGTCCAACTCATCAGTTCCTCCTTGAGTGGATTACACCTTTGGTGTTGTATCTGAAAAGTCATTGACATTCATGGAATTACCTAGATGTTTCCCTGTCTTATATTTTAGGAGTGTTGTAGAATGTGTTTTACATTTAGACCTATGATCCATTTGAGTTAATTTTTCTGAAGATTGTAAAACTTACTTAGATTTCTTTTTCTTTTTTTTTTTCATATAGATGTCCAGTTATTCTAGCACTATTTGTCAAGAAGACTTTGTTCCCTTTTTTACTGCCTTTACTCCTCTGTCAGAGATTAATTAATATGTGTATATTTAATTAGATCTGTTTCTCGTCTGCTTTATCATCTCAATCTGTTAGCTTATCTTTTACCACCTTGATGGTAAGTAAGCAAGGCTTGAAGTCAGATCATCTTTCTTTGTTTTCCTCCTTCAATATTTTGTTGACTACTCCGGATTTTTTATTTCTTCATATGAACTTTAAATTTGTTGATGTTGAAAACATAAATGGCCTGCTATGCCAGCCCCACCCCCGGGGCCCACTGAGACCACAGTTGAGACAGGGCATAGTGTGCACTCCTATAATCCCAGCTCTTGGGAGGTTAATCTAGTAGTGAGACCCAGAACATCCTGTAGACCCTTCCTAAAATACAAAAAAAAATTTTAAATGTCAGAGATTTTGATTGAAATTATGTTGCATCTGTAAGTCAAGATTGGAAGAACTAATATCTGGACAATACCTTCCTATCTCTTACTGTATGGTGAACCCAACAGATAGATTCCAGCTTTTGTGAAATAAAGCACACATCAGTGGTAAATGAAAAGCAATCGAATTTCTTGAAGATCACAGAAAGATGTGTTCAGGAAGGTCTGTACCAGCACAAACAAAAAGGGCAGCATGAACAGAAAAGTGGTGCTCTAGTGACAAGAGAAAAAAAGCACAGAACAGCACACAGATTAATCAGCCTTTCTGATTTTTAAAGGAAGTACACTCCAGCCCTTGTTCCTCTTTGAGTCTCTAGATATGATTGACAGGGTGCAGAATTGTCTCAGGAGCTTTTAGTGAGTATACATTTCCAATAATTCAATCAGATTAAATAATAACAGGAGATGCAGTCTGTATTTATGAATCATTCATAAAGTCCAGGTGGGGGAAAACTTACTGACCATCAGGCCAGAAGACACTGTGTGTGCACTTTGGCCTGGAGTGTCCTGGATCTTTGTTCTTTTATTTTTTGCTTTTCTCTGAACAGTGGAAGGAGGATGGTGCCTGGATTGCTGCTCCAACTCAAATGAGTGGAGAACAATTGTCCTCCAGCGCACTATGTATTATCTGTACTACTGTCCATGGACATGGGTTGTCTCTATACTTAATTCTTTAGATTTGTATTTTCTGTATAGGCAATCATGTTTTTCTTCTCATTTCTGTGTCTTTTATTTTCTTTTTGTGTCTTCATGAATTAGATAGAACTTGTGGTACAGTGATAGAAAGTAGTGGTAAGAGGGAACATCTTGACTTGTTCTTAATCTGAATGAAAAAGATTTTAATTTGTATCCTAAGTTATGATATTAGCTATAGGATTTTTTTTAGTCTATATCAAGTTAAGGAAGTTCTCTTCTATTTTTAGTTTATTGAGCATTTTAATCAGTGAGTGTTGGATTTTGTCAAATGTTTTTTCTGCAGCAATTGATTAAGAACGTGAGTATTGTTTGGTGAGCTTATTGATGTAATCATTTATGTTTATTCATTTTCACAGATTAAGCTAGTCTTACATACCTGAGGTAAATCCTAGGTACTAGTCATAGTGTAATTCTTTTGATACATTGTTAGTTTTAATTTGCTCATATTTTGTTCAGGGTTTTAACATCATTGAATTTGTGAACTTTAGAAGATTTGGACTTGATGTATATGGGGAAAAATGGCCCACCCACAGGGAAAATGGCTCTATTTACACTTGAAAGGATGGCCTGTTTTCCAGGAAGAAAGCATGGCCCATTCTATTATTTTATTTAAAAAACTGGGTATAATCATTATGTACTGCAAACATATGCTAATAAAACTTTTAAAAGAAAAATGAGTACAATGTCTTTGAATCTCTTTGCCTACTTTAAGGACAGGTTTCTGCCCTTCATTTTATCAAATAAGCTAATGTATGAGTTTAAAGTATCTTTAAAGGATTTTGGTTGTTATGGACCAAGAAGAAAAGAAGCATAAACAGGCCTTAAGTACAGATGTGAGTGACCATAGGCAATTCTGATTCTGTCCCAAAGTTGCAGTCTCTTAAAAATAATGATTTACCATGTCATCTTTCTGCCTGTCTTGATTTTTTTTAATTCTACCTCAGTACTACTCAGTATTTTTTATTGATTTTTTTTTCCCATTTATTTTTATTTTATTGAAATACAAATGTCAATCAGACAGTTTCAAAACACCATAACCATACAGAGTCGATGAAATAATACATTGCAAACTGTTTTCATAATGTTTTGGTATTGTACAAGGTGCATACATGATATTATATTTACAGGTATTTATGTAGCTGAATTATATCAAAGATTCAATAAT
>PVKA01015579.1:0-49726 GCA_004027165.1 Ctenomys sociabilis | reverse complement strand
AATAAGTCTCTGTCAGTGGAAAAAGACACCGAAGGAAGATTTCAAATTTGAGTCACCCCAAGGAATATTACCATCAACACTTGTAAATGTAAGTTAGGCTCTTAGGAGAACTTTCAAGAGTAATGATGTCTAGTAAAGATGTTAAGGGTTATCTTAACCAACTGAGATCATGAAAATGTTTTTTAAAAAAGAAAAGAATGTGACTAAGTGCATGAAGAATGTACCACAGAATCACCAGCAACTCAAGAACGGTCAGCTTGGGGTGAGGATGTAGTTCACGAGGGTAAGTGTCTGCATGCAAGTTCAAGGTTGTTATGCTTTGAGTGTAGTTATCTCCCCAAAACCTCATGCAGTCATGGGACAGCTTCTGGAGTGTGTGATTGATTATTGTAGTTGTGAATGCTGCACCTGCCCTGGGGAAAATAATCTTCATTTCAGTGCAAGGCACAAAGAGAAGCTGGCTGCAGGAGTTGCCGCTACTTCTTCCTTTGCTCTCTTGTTTTATTTCTTTGTTTTTATTAATTTTATTGAGAAAAAAGTAGCAATGAGACAATTTCCAAAAATAGGACAGTTACGATAATTAATATATTACATATTGTTGTCTTCATAGTAGTTATTCATAGTACAAGATGCAGACATGATATCTTGTCCAAACACTATTAGTACAAATCTTTCTTTTCATTGAGTTAAGAGAAAGTAGCTGTATGTCTATCCTCTCCTATCATATACATATCACTGCAAAATGGTCCTTCATTTATATCCCCCTTTTTTGTTTATTTTGTCAGAGATGGGTATTCCATTGCCATTCATATATTGTAGGTGTTTCTTTGCCATTCATAGATTGTAAGTGCATGAATTCAGCAAAATAATCCCATATAGTTCAGTAGTCTATGATAGTACTGAGTTATCTGCATGACTGACAATGTCAGAAATTGTTGACTTGAGCCTCTTACGGCTCAGCATATTGATACAGATTTACTTTTTATACCTCACTTTTATACTCCTCTGTTGGATGGTTCAGACCAAGATAAAGCAAGACCTATATAACAAAAAATGTAACTTTTGTATCTGACAAGGTCAGTCAAATCTCCTCAGGATTTACCCTCAAATCCTGAATAGCAGTTTGGAGATCTTTTGTCCATATTAGCCATGTGGATGAGTCATGGCCATTGCTTGGCCAATTTGCTCTCTGTGAAAGCCTAAGAGAATGTTTTCTTCCGTGTGACTCTCCTTAGGCACATTTCATGGTCGATCACTTTCCTCTGTGGCCCCTGCCACCACCATGAAAGTTATTTTGTGCCATGTGTTGTTCTGCTTTAGAGTCAGCTGAGTATGGATTGAAACCTCCAGTAACTGTGGGCTAAATTAAGGTCAGCTGTCAATTACTATGCAACCTAGTATCATGGGTTACTAACTTCACGAAAGTGTAAATAAAGGACCATTTTATTGTGAAAAAAAGAGATGAAAAAAATACATGTATATGTATATACAAAAGAGTTATGATATATTACAGCTACTTTCCCTTAGTTCACTGAGAATAAACGTTTGTACTAATATTGTTTAGAAAAGATATCATGTCTGCATCTAGTCCTCTGAATAATTACTATGAAGACAGCAATATGCAAAGTATTAATTATTGTAACTGTCCTACTAACCTGTTTTGAAATGGTTTTATTGCTATTTTATCCTTTTTACTCGTTAAAATGAATTAAGAGGTAGAATAAAAAATAGAAATAAATAAACCTTTCCTTCCTTTATTTTGGGCGTCTGGTATTTGTCCCAGAAAGGAGAGAAAACTGAGACAGAGGACCTACATTTAATTCCCTGGGCTTTAAAAAAAGAAAAAAAATCAAAAATATGTTATCAGCTGAAAAATCACCAGGGGAATGTTGAAGGTTGAATTGAGCTACCCAGAAGGATGGCAACAAAAGCAGTGCCCTGTAGGGCGTGGTGTTCTGGACAGACCTGATAGTAACTCCAATCAGCCATTCATTCATTCTTTAATATAAACTACCATGTGCCAAGCACTGTACTAGGCAAAGGCTTGTGGAGCTGAGCTAATCCAGTCTCTGAGTAAAGCCTTTCTAGGAGGAGATAAGAGATAAGTAAAACAGGCTTCTGTTAGTGCAAAGTGAATTTTTCACTGAAGAACTGTTTGAGGAATGTAGCAAAGCTGGTGGGAAAACGAGAGTGTAATAGGCAAGGGGTGTGGAGTTGAGAGCAGGTTCATTACTTAGGGTCTCCAAAGAAATTTAGGAAGGGATATTATATTTATTCTGAGTAGTGTAAGAAAATTTTTGAAAGAATTAAGAGAAACGTCACTATCTGGCATATTTTATAGGACTCATTCTACTTCTGGAGAACAGATTGCGGAAAAATGAAATATAGCAAATGTAGATTTTTTTTTATCAATGGATTTTTTTTCCAGCTTTTATTTTTGTAACTTGTACCGGCTTTTAGTACGTAATGATTACTTTATTTATGAAGATTTGGTGCACATATTTAATGCATATCAATTATGTTTTCATTCTTTTCCCCTCCTTTCTCATTTCTCCTCCATCTCATGGTCCCTTCCCATCTGCAAAGTCTACCTTTATTCTACTATCTATCTTTTATTTTACTCTTTATTAATATTTAGGGTTTTGTGTGTCTCATAATTCACATTATGTTCTCAATGTGCAGCCATTTTCTCACAAATAACTCTAGTCTATCCTTTATAGCAGAATAGTCTACTGTGCACACATAGCATGTCTTCATTATCCATTCACATACTGATGGTCATATGCACTTTTCCAAGATTTAGCCATGTATCGCTGTAATACAATACCTTTAACACTTTCAGAAAGATTCATTAAAGATCAGTAGCTGGGTCAAATGGAATTTCTGGGTTTTGTTTGTTTGCTTTTTGTTTTTTGAGGACTCTCCTTTCAGAATTCCATAGCATTTGTTATAGTGTACATTTCAAGTGTGACATTATTGTACAAATAATTTAGGGGGAAAAGATTGAGATTATGTCTATAATGTAAGGAAAGGAAAGCAGGATTTTAAATATGACATATGAGGATTTGTGGGGTATGCCACACAGCCCAGAAGATAGAAGACTGGCTGGTTGATGCAGAAAAGCACTGAGGTGAACAAAGGCTTTAGTTTGGGCTAGAAGAATACAGCCCTGCCACTGCATTACAGAACAAGGAAAAAAGAGAAAAATAACATAGTTTATTTTAGAATGAACTCTAAGGAATTTAAAAGAAGCCCTAGTCTTTTGCTCTTTATATATGAAAAGACTTACGTGCTTTGCTCTTTGTCTTTTGGATAATGATTGCTTCCTTGCATTTATATTCTTTTACTGAGCTTAAAATATTATACTCACATTAAATGCCTACAAAGCACTGCATATGTCATAGTTCCAATTTTCAGTTATTTATTTTCCTAAAACATGCTTTATTTATAAGGTTGTTTTAGTAAGACCATGCTAATAATTAGAATTGCATCAATATTTTATTTTTGTTAAGGAAAAGGGTTATACAGAAAGATATGTAATTGCCAGAAGTTGAGTTATCATGCTAATTCTCTGGATGTTAAACATTTTCATAGTCTTGACGGGAGAAAAGAAACTCTATTTTAAAGAAGGGTCACTGAAGCTCACTTAAACTGTAGATAGACTCAGTCCCTTAACCCCTTCTATGTAGCTAACCACAAACCCACTTAGATAAAACCAGGGTCATAAAATAGGGAAAAATCGGTAGGAGAACTTAGGAATAGGGCAGACAGTAAATCACACTGCCTCACAACAGACAGGTGGTCAACGGTGTCTGAGAACATAAACATTCATGAAAAATTCCTGAAAATGAGAGAATGTGATTACTTTGGGAACCTGAAAAGTATCTAACCTGAAAGCAAAGTTCAGGTGGGTACCAACCTTTTGTGAGCTTTGACCCAAAGTCAGGACATTACCAAGTCCTGAGATTGCAATAAAACCTTGCTTGTTCCTTTGCACTAGATTTATTTTGTTGGGGGTTATTATCTCTCTCTGTCATATACTGTTACTGTCTTACTGTATATAACATGCAGCTAATAAATTACTGTGACTATTTTATCTGTATTATCTATATTATATGAAGCCATTTATAATTGAAATAAATGTTTCATTGCAGGTAATAGAATGAAATTCATATAAGAAAGACTAATGAAGCTAGAAATAACTTTAAGCCAGCTGTAGATTGAGCCCTAGTCAGAGGAAAAAGAGTACAGGCTAGTATTCTAATAAAGGAAAAAAATCTCTTAGACTTTGAGAAGAAAAACCATGACATTGTAACATTTAATGTAACATTTATTTTTATTTAAGTATATTAATTGTAATGTTATTTTGCATATATTTTATCAGCTAAGTAAACAAATGTACTTTAAAATTTCTTGCCTAAACATTTTGGCATACATACTTCTATGAGCTATATTATCTGAATTAGCTTAGCCTAGAAATTATTGTTGATAATGTACATCTATGTACACTACATAGTTCCAGGAATATTTTCCAAAGCTTCTCATCCACTCTGCTGTCCTTTATACTCCCCAGTATAAAGATTCCAAGGACTCTCACTTTCCAATCATTTGATGCTTCTGATTGGCATGCACTTGAGCATGCATATGCAGCAGAAGCAGCTCCCTCTGTTCTGGGAGAATGAAATTCCCCGTGAAAAAGAGATAATGTACAAGCAGCCCTCCATTTTAGCAAAATCTCAATGCAGACAGACATCTGGGCTTATAGGTATCGTGTCCCACAGCACACTGTGAAATTAAAATCTGGATTGTATAGCATGCACTATGCGTTTTCCTCAGTCATTCTTTTTTGTCTTTGGCAATGCGCTAATGTTCACCAGATTCCATTAGGACAGGACACTTTCCACGTGTCAAAGATCAGAATTATCTGCTAATGTAATGGATAAGAAGATATGTGGCAGGTATCCTTGGGAAAATGGATTATCATCAAAATGCAGGAAACAAAAATGAAAAGGAAAGCCAGTTCTTAAATGCCGGTTTGCACTGATTGTTTTCAGTAGTCTGCCTATGACAGTGTGTGTCAGCCTGTTCTTACCCTTCGTCCTGAGAGCCATCTGCAGCCCCGTGAACTGTTCCATATAAAGCACACATGCAAGACCGCATGTGAGCAAAGGTAAATGAAGATACGCGGGTCTTCACATCTCATTGATTTGGAAGGGATGAAAAGGGGTGGCTGGCCTTTGTGGCCTCTGAATTCTTAAGACCAATTTCTGAAGCCTTCTCTTGTCACTCAACGCTTTCTTGGAAAGTTTAGCAGGCAAAACTTGGAAGCATAAATTCTTCTTTCTTCCTATGAGGCTGAATGTTTGCAGGAATTTCTTAGTGTCATCATCCCAGCTAGTATTTTACTATCAAAATGCAAACTTATATTCAATGCTTAAAATAAATAGTATTTATTTTTCTTTCAACACTTTTTCATTTCTCAGCAATAAGAAAATATCAAAAACTTTACACAGAAATCAACAGAAATAACATTTCTTTGGAAACCAAGAATTTCAATTCAGATACACTGAATGAGAACAGCCAAGAATAGTAACCTCTAGACAAGCAAGGTGAGGTGTTCACTTTTGGAAAGAGTTTACTGCTGGAAAGAAATACTAAGCTGTAGGTTCATTTTTGTTGGTTAATAAATTACCTGCTCTCAGATGAGTGATGCTAGAGGTTAGTGAATGCTGATTTTGATTGTTTAGCTAAGTCTGTTGGAATATCATGTAGTTTGACCTTCAGCATGTGTGTGCAACCTTCTTGCATCCTCCCAACTCTGCTTTAGAAAGCCTCAGTATTATATATTTCATTTTCTTCTGCACCATTATATTTCCATATTTACCCTAACCTTCTGAAAGTATACCAATTAATATTTCTTTAAAAAGCTTTTATTGGACCCAGGCCACAAGACCTCCAAGCAAGCGAGGAGTCTTCTTGAGACAACCCAGACCAATATGCCCGGCAACTCACCAGAGCTACTGCCCCAAAGCCCACCGCGCTAGTGAGAATTTTTCCAAATCTCCCACCACCCGACCACCCTTGCCCATGAGTGCGTGGGAGAGCTTCTGTGCTCTCTAGTGCTCCCTGGATCAAGGACACAACAGAGGGGAACCACAGGCTCACAGTTGTACCACAAGAGTGGCAGGAAAAAGGAACTGAACACAACAGCTAGATGCAGGAGAGTCATAACTAGAGAATCTCAAACATAGACTGGCACCAAAAGCTCATAACGCGCTAAGGTCAAAACTGCACCAAAGCACTACACCTAATGTCAGAGGTCAGTCTACAAAAAATGACAAAGAAAAGGAACAAAAGACAATCTAAGGCCTCAAGTCCACAAATAAGTGCCGAGGACACTAACTCAGCTGAAATGAATGAATGAACAGGGGCAGAAGCAAAGAAACAACAACAAAAAGATACAGATGAACTCAGACCAGAATTAATGCCTAAAATAAAAAAGAAATTTCTGAATGCATAAATATTCTGAAGTAAGGAATCAAATCAGAAGTATATGGGGGAAACACAATGCCCACCCAGAACAAGTTCAGAGAGCACTATTCCAGCTTAAATGTATGAATTAAAAGTGTCACAAGCAAAGAAACAATAGCAGAAAGATAAAGAGGAATTCAAATCAGAAATGATTTCTGAAATAAAAAAGAATTATTTGAAGTCATACCATCTGAAGTAGAGAATCAATTCCAGAAAAATATATAGAGGAAATCCAATTTGGAAAGAACTCTGCAGTAAAAGAATTAATAGCTACCTCTAAATATATTGATAGAAAAATAGAGGAGATCAGATATATGACAGATTCCTGGAATGAGCATTACAGAAAAGAAATAGATCGCATGAAGTAGAATCAGAGATATAGAGCAACTTAAAATCTCAATCACAAATCTACAAAACCATTTGAGTGAAAGTGAAAACAGAGTTTCAGATCTTGAAGATGCTGGCACAGCTAGTGAAAATGTGAGAAAGGACTTCTTAAAAACAATGAGGATGCAGGAAAATAGTAAATCAACTGCAAGATGATGGCAAGGTGAACAATGTGAGATTAATTGGCATCAATGAGAATGAAGGAGTCAATACGAATGATATAAAAAGAATATGGGCAGAAGTAGTAGCAGAGAAATTCTCAAATATGGGGAAACAATCCAACATTCAGATAACTGAAGCATACAGAATAACAAATAACTTCAACCCAACTAAAAAAAACACCGAGATATATAATAGCCAATATCAAAAAAACTGAACACAAGAATAATATACTGAAAGCTGCTAGAGAAAAGAATCAGATCACATTCAAAGGAAAACCCATCAGAATCACAGCTGATTTCTCTACATTAACCATGAAGGCAAGGACAGCATGGAGCAGAGTTCTTCAAGTCCTGTATGAAAACAAATTCCAGTCCAGACACCATTCCCTACAAAACTCTCTTTCAGGTTTGATGGAGAAGTGAAATACTTCCACAACAAAGAACAACTAAAGAATTTCATGATGACAAAGCCATCCCTACATAGACTACTGAAAGATTTCATAGAGAGAGACCACAATGACCAGAACTCCACAAATGATAATGGAAAGAATCCACTAAACAGGGCAGACAATTAAACACAGGATAAAAAGGAGTAAACAGCAGCAGTTAAAAATCATAACAATCATACGTCAACACATTTCAACTATAAGCATCAATATAAATGGACTCAATTCACCAGTTAAGAGAAATAGACTAGCACAGTAGATGAGGAAACAAATTCCAACAATATGTTGTATATAAGAAACACACTTACCTTAAAAACACATTCATAGGCTCAAAGTCAAAGGATAGAAAACAATACTACATGCCCCAGCACCTCAGAAAAAAGCAGAAGCAGCAATTCTGTTCTCACATAGTCTCAACTTCAAAGCAAGAATGATCAAATTACACACAGAAGGCCACTATATATTGGTTAGGGGAAAATTTCAAGAGGAAGAGGTAACACTCATAAATATCTATGCAACAAACACAGGAGCACCCAACTATGTAAGACAAATCTTAATGGACATGAAAAATCTCATATTTAAGACCACAACCTTAACAGGAGACCTTAACACCCTCATATCTCAAAAAGGTAGGTGAACCAGACAAAAATTATCAAAGAAGTAGCTTTTCCAGAGCTTGGAAAAAAATGGACCAGTTAGACGTATACAGAGTGTTCCACCCAAACACAGATGAATACACATTTTTTTTCAGCTGCACACTGGTCATTTTCTAAATTAGATCACATACTAGTCCATAGATCATGCTTAAGTGTCTATAAGAAAACAGAAATTATCTCATGCATATTATCAGACCACAGCACAATGAGACGGGAAATAAATGACAAAATAAACCAGAAAATTCCGCTAAATTAATGGAAATTAAACAACACACTACTGAGCAATCAATAGGTCACAGAAGAAATTAAACAAGAAATTCAACAATATCTACAATTCAATGAAAATTCAACTGAATTTATGGAATGCAATTAATGCAGTTCTCAGAGGGAAATTCATAGCTACAAACTCACACATTAGGAAAACAGACCGGGAAAAAACAAACACCCTAATGTTACACCTCCGACATCTAGAAAAGGAAGAGGAAACAAAATGCAGAGACCAAAGAAGGGAAGAAACTATAAAGATTAGAGCAGAAATTAATTCAATTGAGATGAAGAAAACATTTCAAAGCATCCACAAATCAAAAAGATGCTTCTATGAAAGGTTAAAGTATATATGCCCGTGGCTAACCTTATGAAAATGAGGAAAGAAAAAATTCAAATGCAAGCAATAAGGAATAAAAAGGATGAAATCAACACAGACCCAGTGGAAATTAAGAAGATTATCAATAGCTACTTCGAGAATCTTTATGTTCACAGAATAGAAGACACAGAAAAAATGGACAGATTCCTTGAAAGGTACAAATTACCAAAACTGAATCAAGAAGATATAACAACTCTCAATAAGCCAATAAGAGCCAACGGAATATGAAACTTAACAAAAAGCCTACTGACAAAGAAAAGTCCAGGTCCTGATGGATTCACAGCTGAATTCTACAAGAAATTTATAGAAGACAATCCCTACATGCCTCACCTCTTCAATAAAAGTGTAAAGGAAGCAGTCCTCCCAAAATCATTTCTGGTGGCAAGTATGATACTGATTCTAACACCAGGGAAAGACACAACCAAAAAGAGGACTACAGGCCAATCTCACTCATGAACATAGATGCAAAAATACTCAATACAATCCTAGCAAAAAGAATACATCAAATCATCAAGAAGATCATACACCATGACCAGAAAGGATTCATCCCAGGGATACAAGGATGGCTCAATATTCTAAAATCTATAAATATAATACACTATATTAATAGACTCAAATCTATAAAACACATGATCATCTCAATTAATGCAGAAAAATCTTTTGAAAAAGTCCAACACTCATTCATGTTCAAAACCCTACAGAAAATTGGAATAGATGGCCTCTACCTCAATTCCACAAAAGCCATCTATGACAACCCAATGGTTAATACAGTTCTATACAGGGAAAAACTGAAACCTTTTATTCGTAAATCAGGTAAAAGACAAGGACGTACTCTGTCACTTCTCCTATTCAATATAGTTTTGCAATTATTAACATCAGGCAGTAGAAAAGAGGGAGAACTAAAAGGAATAATAATAGGTAAAGAAGAAGTAAAATTACCATTATTTGCAGATGACATGATACTTTACTTGGAAGACCCCAAAAATTCCACCAAGAAGCTACTAGAATTGATACAGAAATTCAGTAGCACATCAGAAATCAAAGTCATTACTCAAAAGTCAATAGCATTCCTCTACACAGATAACAAACACACTGAGAGGGAAACTAGAAACAATACCTTTTATAATAGCACCTCGGAAAATGAAATACCTTGGAATTCACTTAACCAAGGAAGTCAAAGATCTTTTCACAGAAAATTACAGCACCCTAAGAAAAGAGATCATAGATGATTTCAGATAATAGAGACATATTCCCTGCTCCTGGATAGGAAGAACCAACATCATGAAGATGAAGATGGCCATACTCCCAAAATTGCCATACAGATTTAATGCAATCCCTATCAAACTGCCACCAACATACCTCCCAGACCTAAGACTGGAAATCCCAATTCAAGCTGACTACCCACCTACTGGGGATTTTCCCAGAGGAACTGAAAACATCATATCATAGTCATATGTGTACCTATTTTTATAGCAGCACAATTTATGATATCCAAATCTTGGAAACAACCAAGATGCCTGTCACATGAGGAATGGTTGAAAAAGATGTATACAATGGAATATTACTAGGCTATAAAGAATGATAAACTTGCAGCATTTATATTGAAGTGGATGCCACTTGAACATATACTTGTAAGTGAAATAAACTGGACACACATGTGCAAATATTGTATAGTCTCCCTTGTATAAGAAATCAAAAGAAGAAATACAAATAGAAATGCAAGCAACAACTAAAAATAATTTAGTCAGACAGGTAGGGTAAACTGAACTGCATATGTTGCTGGGTACTAATCAGCTTCTCTTCTGGATGGTTAACAACCTAATTTAACAGATCAAGAATTGGAGAAATTGAAGGACTGCAAGATCAGCCAACATTTTGGCCATAGCCTTTCAAGTTCAGTGAAGACTCAGGACATAAGAGAACCTATACTATAGTGTAATGTAACTCAATTGGGCTCCAAATTTTCTGATCAAGGAGATTATGGAACCACAGAGGAATGCAATCAATGATCTATAATGTGCCTAAGTACAGTTACATGGATAGTAAACTTTCTTTCAGGCTCTTACAGAGAGCAAACTGGTCAGGTAATGGCCATGAATCATCCACATGGCTGACACTGACAAAGGATCTACAGAGGAGGTACGGGGGTACAGGATAAACCCTGAGGGAACTTGACTGTCCTCATCAGATAGAAAAGCTACATTTTTTGTTATATAGGTCTTGCTTTATCTCAATCTTAACCATCCAGCAAAAAAGTATAAAAATGAGGTATATAAAATAAGGCCATAATAATAAGCCGAGCTGTAAATAGCTCTAGTCAACAACTTCTTCAGATGACCCACTATTATTGTGGACTGCTGGACTGTGTTTGGTTGTGTCATTGATTTCAGTCACATATAATAATTGAATGACAATGGAATGTCCATCTTTTACAGGTCTAAAGAAAAAAAAGGATACAAAGGAAGAACCATTCTGTGTTTGTATAAACAGTACAATTAGGATAAATATACAGTACTTCCCTATAATTCTATGAGAAGCAAGATTTGAGCTAATCGTGTTTGGACAGGATATTCTGTCAGCTTCTTGTACTATGGACAACCATTAGGAAGAGAACAAGGCAGAAAGTATTAATTATTAAAACTGTACTTTAAAAAATTAAGCTTTAAAAAATTAAGATAATCATACAGCTACATTTTCTCAATTCATTGATTAGAGACATCTGTTCTAATGATATTTTAAGTGTAATATCAAGAATGCGCCTTGTACCACAAAAAACCACTACAAAAATTATATGCAATGTATTAATTATTGTATCTGTCCTGCTAATTTGATTTAAAACTGTCTCATTTATATTTGTTCTTCAATAAAATAAAACACAATAAAAAGTTTTTATTAATATATTTTAGTGCATAATTACATTCATGGTGAGAAATTGGTTCATGTACGTAACACTCATTAATTCTTTTTATATCCCTATATCCTACTTACTCTCTCTATCCCTCTGTGTCTTGATTCCTTTTCCATTGCAAAATATCCATCTCCATGTTTCCTACCATTTACTATTTGTTTTTATGTAGTTGTAAATGTGAGAAAGGGCTGTAGATATAGATATATAGATATTGATACAATTAAATGATTTATATATAATGAATTATATTTATTTAAATGATTTAAAACTTAATGCATAAAATGTCCACAAAACTTACTTGCCATTCTGGAGTCAGAGTTCAGTTACTGGTTTTAGATATCCTCCTTTCTTTCAGAACTATATCTTACTGTTGACTGTGATGTAAACTAAAATTGACATCAAGCTATAAAGTAGTGGAAGAAAAAATGTGATGTGTTTTATAATGAAAAAAATATATATTTTCTTCCTTGCATTCAAATTCTGGAAAAGGTTTCCTAGGACATTTGGAATTTTTTAGCAGATAGGGTGTTGGGTGTATCTTTTTTTCTAACATTTGAGCTTTGACTCTGGAAGATAAATTCCTAATCTATCAAAATAAGCTAAGTGAAAGGACTATGTTTTATCTTAGTGAGATGACTTAATGGCTTCTACATGACATTGACATTAGAAGGGCCAAAGCATGATCTAAGGTTTGGAACATTACCCTCCAAACCATATTCCAGGATGTATAGGGGGCTCTAGATAGAGTTCATGATCAGTTATGCTTCTTTGAAAGAAGTCTGCATAAAAACCCTGAATAACAGATGTCAGAGAGCTTCTGTGTTGACAAGCACATCCATATCTTGGGAAGCTCTTACATTCCACTCAACTCCCGGGGCACAAAGGCATCTTCCCTAGGCCCTTATCTTATCTAAGTATTAAGTAAATATGTCAAAAAACATTAATGTGAAGTTAAAAGAAATAGCATTTCTTTGGGAAAGCATGTGAATTCTGTGTAATTCCATTTTTAAAGAACTTGGAAACACACATATACCGTTCAATGAGTCCTGGGATCTGCCTTAGAAAATTAATGAATTTGAGATGGTGGGTTGTGAATTCCCAAGACAGTTTGGCAAGTCCAGATTTCTAAATGACTTCTGAAGTAGGGTGACAACTGACATAGTTTTTCCTGTCTCACATGAAAACCAACATAAATTCAGATTTTTTTCACAATAATAGTTGTAATTTAGATCTGAAATGTCCCCTAATATCTTGTGTTTCAGAAGTCAGCTTTTGGTTGGTGATGGGATCATGGTAGCACTATACTAACTGAAAGATTAATCCATTGGTGAGTTCCTATCTAAATGTGATGTAAGAAGATGGCACATATATGGAGATGTATCACTGGAGCATGACATGGAGAGGTATGTTACTAGCCCGAGTTTCTCTTCTTTCTTTATCTATTCCTGCTTTCTATTCTTCCTGGTTGCCATTAGTTCAGTAGCTTTTCCCCAGCATATCGTCTGTCATGACATTTCTGTTTATATATTAATGTCAACTGACAGTGTTGTGGACCTTCTGAAAATATAAGCCAAAGTAAGCCTATCCTCCTTAACTTGTGCACAACAGGTATTTTTCCTGTGATGGCAAGGCTGACTGTTAAAATAACTTTTTAAACTGTCTTTGGAGGCCATAGATGTCTTCACAATGATATCTGTGTGTTTAACATTTGCTCTTCTTCTGCTGGTAATCAAAATAAGTTCTTAGCCTATTATGTCTAACTAATATGTCTGTTGCTGTCTTTGTATAGATCACTGGAGGAAGAGTCAGTTCATAGCTGTGATTCTCATCCTACTCACAGTACAGCTGTTTCTTCATTGCTTAATATAATTTAAAACTTATCTGTGTTCCAGCCAGCATACATTTATTGTGCATTCAGTTAGGAAAACACCTTGGTAATGAACAAAGGGGAACAACCCATTTTCTTTTTGGTCTTGTTGCTAGTTTGTTAAAAGGAAAGACCATTGGAAAACTAACCAAATTACTAACAATTTTAGGATGAACAAACTAGGTGAAAAAAAGGAGAATTTAGATAAAGGTTGTAGGATATAAAGAGAGGACATAGCTCTATCTGGATTGTGTTATAAATAAATTCAGAATTGATTAATCTTGAAAGAAAATTTTTTCTTTTATTATAAAGAAAAATTCTATTACAAAGAAAACTGAGTCAAATATTCATGTATGCAAAGGGTATGAACAAAGATAAAATTGAAATTATATTTAATGGGTTAGGAAAAGGCTTTTAATAGTTGAATATTTGGAGGTGAGTTTATTGAATGGGTCAGGTCAGAGTACAAAGTTTCAGTAGTACACTGGAACTTGGTATAAGTGAGGAATCCTTTGCCTCTAGACAGAACACTGCATATTAAAATTTGAAGACCAGAGCATTGTACATGTTTAACATTTAATATTGTCTATATCATAGAACTTTAAAACAAAAGCTCTCCCTACCTTTATCAGTTAGTTCCTTGAATATTAAGGTAATATATCAATAAAGTTATATCATAAAATTTAATTATGAAAATTCATAACTTCAACCAATAAAGTGTCAAGAATTTATGTTTATAGTATATCTCCCTGTTTTCATTCATTTAATTGTTTTTGAAAACTTATACTTTTTTTTCTTTTTTTGTTTTTCTGTGACCAAATGATGAGTACGAGATAGAATAAACTTTTGTTCAGAAGATACTAGGTTTCCAGGTAGTTTTACTGAGGAACTTTATAGCTCCAAGGGGAAATTTAGAGTTAGGCTTATGGAGGCTTTTGTGTTGTTTCTACTGTGTCATTTGTTTGTTTTATCATTCTTCTGACTTAGAAATAGAAGCCACAGATGATCAACACAGTGGTGCACATGTTTTATGATCCTTTCTTTGGGACACAGCCCTAAGTTATAAAACTTTATTTTGGTGCAGTACACAAAAAAAATCCACATTTATTATGAATGTAATAATCAACAATATCAACAAATGCTTCATTGTATAATTTGCATTCCTTGTGAGAAGATGACATAAATATATGAAACATCTTAATTTATTTTGCACATGCCCTTTCCTTGTTCTTCCTCCTTCCTTTCTCCATTTCTTGCCTCCCTCCTTTCTAAGAAAGATGCATCCCATGACTTCTTACTATCAGTTTTCATTGTATTCTTTACTTATATTTTAAGTTCTTCGTAAAAGATAAGCTATATAATATTGAAGCTTATGGGTCTGGTTTAATTGACTTAATGCCATTGTTTCAAGGTGAATACTTTTCCTATAGTTGACTGAAATTAAACTTCTTGGAGCAGAGAAGCACTCCATTGTGTGTTAACACCACATTTTCCAGATCCATTCATCTGTTGATGACTCTATAGGCTGCTTTTCAGATGTACCTATTATAAATCATGGTGCTATAGACATTGTCAGGCACAACTCATTTCTTTCTTTCTTTTTCTTTTTGGTGGAACCCGGGATTGAACTCAGACCCTTGTGCTTGCCATGTAAGTGCTTATTCTACTGAGCTATCTCCCCTGGCCCCAAGGGATAGCACTTTTTATTGTGATGAATTTAACTCTTTTGGAAGACACTTAGCAGGAGAATAGTTAAGTAGGATTTCCTTTCTCTTTCTTTCTTTTTTTTTTTTTTTTGTAAATCCTTATACTGATTTCTGTGGTAGCTGTGCTAGTTTACTTTGCCATTAGCAATGGAAAGGAGTTCTTTGTTCCTGAAATCTCACCGGCATTTGTTACTGAGTGATTTCTTGATGACAGCCATTGTTTCTGGAATGAGATGGAATCTCAGTATTGTTTTAATTTGCATTTATTTAATGTCAAGTGCTATTGAACACTGGCCATTTGGAGTTGCTCTTTTGCGAAGTATTTATTCATTTCATTTGCCTACTTCTGAACATGTAATTTATATTTCAGTGTCTAATTTATTTGAGTTATTTACATACTCTGAATTCAAGTCTTCTGTTGAGGATTTGCTGGCAAAATTTTTACAACATACGGTTCTGTAGGTTGTCACTTTACCATCTCTGTTGGTTGTTTCTTTCCTTTTCAAAAGCTATTTGATTTATTAAGATCTCATTTCTTGATTCTTGGTATTATTTTCTGTGCAACTGGGGGGGTCTGTTGAAAATGTCCTTGCTGGTGCCTCTTCAAGAATGTTATGTTTTTGTCTTCTAGTGGCTGAAGTGCTTCTGTTTTAGTATTAAGTTACTTCATCAGTTCTGATTATTCTAGTAGATGGTGAAAGAGATGGGCCTAGATTCAATCTTTTGCATGTGCATCATTTATAAAACAGATTTTATTTTTTTCTCCAGTGTATGTTTTGGATTCTGTTGTCAAAAATAAGAGAGTTAATTTATATGTTTAGGTTGGTCCTGAATCCTGTTCTGTTGCATTGATCCTTGTGCCAGTTTTTGTACTGGTATATGGTATTTTTATCACTGTGGTTTTGCAATAGGAGTTCAGGTGAAGGATTTAGATGCCTCCTGCTGTGTTCTTGTTACTCAGGACTGCTTGTGCTATTCTGGGTATCTTTGGTTCCATATCAATTTTAGGATTCTTTTCTCAAGTTCTGTGAGCAATTCTACTGGTGCTTTCATTTGGATCATGTTAAATGTGTATATCAATTTTTGAAGTGTGGCTTTTTTTTTTAAGGTATGGGGGATTGAACTCAGGACCCTGCACTTGCCAGGCAAACACTTATTCTACTGAGCTCTCTCCCCAGCCCGGTGTGTCCATTTTGATATATATTTCTTTCTAGAAACAGGAAATATCTTTCCATTTCCTGATGTCTTCTTTGCTTTTCTTCTTCAGAACATCACTAGTTTTCTTTTTTTTTTTTGTCTTTTTTTGAGACAGGGTCTCATTGTGCAGTTCAGACTGGCCTTGAGCTCACTTTGTAGCTCAGGCTGGTCTCGAACTCACAACAATCCTCCTGCCTCAGCCTCCCGAGTGCTGGGATTACAGGCATGCGCCACCACGCCCGGCTCATCACTAGTTTTCACAGTAGAGGTTTCTTATTTTCCCAGCTAAGTTAATTCTTCAGTACTTCATTTTTCTTTGCACTATTGTGAATACTAATTTTTCATAATTTCTTTCTCAGTGAGTTCATTTTTTGTGTACAGGAGTGGTACTGATATTTCTCTATAGATTTTTCCATCAAGTTACATTGCTAAATTATTTATTAATCTTAGTCTCTTTGTGGATTTTTTTAAGGGTCTTCTATGTAGAGGATAATTATTTTTATAATAAAATTTTCTGAGTATAAGTCTAATTGTATGCTTGAGTATTTGGCTTGTCATTTATCACAAGGATTTTATGATATATTCATTGGGGTTTATTTCATATTTCATACTCTGTTAGTCATATTTCATATGCACTTCCTTCAGGATTTTTGCTTTTCATGGTATTGTATCTTCTTTGCAACAATGTTGATTAGACAATTGTTGAGTCAAGTTTTCATTAATGATTGCAACCTATTCTCTTGCATGTTTAAGATACATACACAGTACATTCCTTAAACATACTGCCAAACTTACAAGTGACAGTAAAACCATCCTGCGATCTTCTTATTCACTCACTTGCCATTTATTTCAATGGGATCCTTACTTATGCTGTATCATCACTGTCAAATCTAAACCACTTGTCAATATTTCATTCTAATATAGAAAAAGAAAATGTGGGAAACAACACCAAACCGTGAATCATCCCATCACCTCCATGACCCGGCCTCAGCCCCTAATAGAAATGTGATTCTTCTTTAGACTAGTATTTCTGCAAAAATATGAATTTCTTATTTTGGTCTTTTAAAATATGAAACATCATTTATTATTCTCATTTGAAAAAATAAAAAATGCAAAAACATTGAAATTCTTGGATGAGGTTTTATGCTTAGTGAGAAATTTTAAATAGGTGAAAAAATTATTCTTGGAAGAAATATATTTGTTATCAAATGCATTTATTTTCCTTTTTTATAGATATTTTTTCTTTGTTTGTTTGTTTTTCAGGGTCTCACTGTGCAGCTCAGATTCGTTGGATTCGCAGTGATCCTCCTGATTTCTGCCTCCCTAGTGCTGATATTACAGGCGTGCACTACCATGACGGGACTCCATCCCCGGCTCAGTCTGCCTGCTGGAGGTGGGGCCAGTGCGCTATAGTTGCCAGAGATGGAACCCTGGCCCCTGAGCTTACCTAAGTAAGTGTTTAGTCCATTGAGCTTGCTTAGGTAAGCTCAGGGGCCAGGGTTCCATACTGCTGGCCCTGATCACTATAATTTTGACTAAAATTCACAACATAGATTGTGTCATATAAAGCAGTCATGATTGCTTTTAATTTTTATGTTGTTTCAATTTAATACACATAGTATGCTGCTAGAAGTGTCCAACTTCAAGTGAGCCTATAGGCATCAGATATTTTTTACTGTTTTGCCTCTTGGAAATAAGAAACACCTACCAGTTAATGTGCAGAATCTCATACACCTTGTAAGCAACAGGCCCGTATCACCCACCCCTTCACGTGAACTGCAATCTAAACATATCTATGCAGATGTCCGGCTTTTAACTTGTGTTGTGCTGACTTCTCATGTCTTCCAAAAATAATTCTGTCTTCATTGTCAATATAAATAGCCACCAAGGTATTAACTCTGGCTTCTCTACTTTCTTTCCCATGGGGACTTTGCTTCCTGACTTTTCTTTGAAAATTAAACCAAGCAAAAAGCAAAGAAAGTTGTCCTTTCATTCTTCCTCAAAATTAGACTTTACTTCTTTCCTTTGAGGTTATATTTTATTTTACTTTTTAATTTTAAAAAGTGGAAAGGAGGTATGCCATTGTTTCCAGAATCTCCTGGCTGTGCACAACGATACAGGAAGCTCCTTCTCGAAGTGGCTCACCAATTCATTGTTCCTCTGTTCTTCAGTTGTTTGCTTCTCCTAAAAATGGATTCTAGGGTCTTCTGATCTAGAACAGAATGGATGAAGCAGTTGCAAGAACAGTGACAAAATTTATTTGAAAAAATATGAGTAAAGAGTGAGGGAGAAACCATTCCTGCCAAATGAGCTTGAGCCAAGTACAAAGAGGAAAAGCAATAAAAAGACACCCCAGACAAAGCAGGGTGGGCTATTGTGAAAAAAGACATGACATCCAGCTCTTCCTGGAGCCCACCTCTTATTTGTTGTCGAGATAGTAAGGAAACCTATGAGAATGTGTACATCTGGCCCTGAAAAGTGGACCTAGCATCCTACGCCTCAGGCTAATATCAGATCTAGGCCATCCTAATGAAAACCTGCTCACATTTTCACAAGAAGTCTGCCTGCAGGGCTTTGGGACCTGTTTGCCCATTTGTTCAGAATCTTGTAGGTAAACGTCATGCCTACCTCCCCAGCCAGCTTTGCCATGACTAATATTTTATCACAGGGTAACATTTATCATTGAAACCATTTTAAGTGTTCAGTTTTATAGTGTTACCTACATTCTTGATGTGCAAACAGAATTATTTTCACCTTGCAAAAAAAGCTCTACACTGATCAAGCAACTTTCTGTTCCTTCTTACTCCAAGACCCCAAAATTATTATTATATTTTTGATGAATTTGACTACTCTTGGGATCTCACTCTGTGATATTTGCCTTTTATGACTCAATTATTTTGCACATTGTAATGCCCTCCACATTCCCATGTTTACCACAGGCCAGAGTTTTCTTCCTTTAAGCCTAGAAAATATTCTATTGTGTGAATATTTCACATTATATTTATCCAATCCTCAATTGGTAAACAGGTATGCTATTTCTTGTTTGTTTGTTTTCATTCATTTAGCCTCAGATATTGCATGAAGATCTCTTGGAACACAAGCTTCACCATTAATCATAGATTTCCATTTTGCTATCTAACAATATACCTCATATACTAGGATGTCTCAGAAGTTATTTTTTAAAATGTATGCAATTTTAAAATTTATTTAGCTAATATGTAAAACAAAAAATTACATATTTATAAAGCATCAGGGTGCAATTAAAATGTGTATACTGTTTAAATAAGATTAAACATACCTGTGTTTTCAAAATGTACTCATTAATTTATAGTGAATATAATAGCAGTGCAGGTGGCATGGTCAGGGCTAGGATACCACACTCTGCACCCATCTGAATTTGGGCCCTCTAAGGCTTCAGGTTAGACCACAAGGATATTAGATCTCATGACCTGACCTTCAGTAACCCTTTCTTCATGTTAAACCTCTTTAAAACTTCATATGTATGGACTGCATCTCATTCATGTAGTTCAATCAGAGAGGATTCTGATACAGGGAATGTGTTTAAACCCCCTAGAGGACACAGCATCTGTCAGACATTCCTGTCAATCTATCCAAAGACCCAGTGAGAGGCACCTGGGCTGCTTTTCTTTCACACTGGATATGCACTTGCAGCTCTTTACTCTCTGTGCACGAGAAGCAGGACTCTATCTTTTGCATCTAAAACAAGAGAGCGTTTGTTTATTGAAATATGTAGCTGGGACCAGTGTAGCTCAGTGGTAGAGTGCTTGACTACCAATCTCAAGTCCTTGTTTTTCATCTCCAGCAACTCCAGAAAAGAACAAAAGGAATATATAACCATTATTTACAATCAATGTATTGTTCAACAGAGTGTGAGAAGTTAACTTACATACATTTAGTAATGATTTTAAAGATCAGAGTTTTTATTTAAAAGATAAAGTCATGTCCTCATAGGTTATTTCATCAGTAACAATTTGACAATGCATTTTTCTTTCCAGTTACACAACAGCAAAACATCCTATATGTACTATAAACCATAAGTAAAATTCATAATAATGGTACAAAAAGGGAATGATAACTTAAATTTTATTTCTATTAATTCTCAGGCTAGATGTGTTACCATAAATTATCTAAAGTGTATTTTTTTTATTTATAAAAGAGTACGTTGGCAAAAATTTCCTTTGGGGTTCAGTACTTGATGAATAGTTTTATCCTTTCTGCTTGAATCACAATATGATTTACTGTTTCCTTAGGGGTACTAAAACATGTGAAAGAAAGTTGACCACGCAACCCCATTTTGTGACCCAGGCTCCATTTTGTGCTGTGGTGACCACTGTTTAAACTTGTGACAGGTTGAAAAAAATGACATCCTGAGAAGGAGCTTTCTAAAATCATATTGTTTCCTAAAAAAAAATATGGTCTGAGTCAACCTGTGTTGAACCAATTAACTATAAAAGTCAATTTATCCTCCAAACATAATTATTCACAAATAAGCTCTGTAACCCACTTACCTTCTTCCCACCCTTCAGAGAACTCTTTAAGCTTGTCCTAATGAGACACGGTCTGCTTTCTACTGGACTCAGGGAGGCTGGAATGAAACTCTCAGACACCAGATGAATAACTTTTTGGTTAACAGATGACCTGAGTCTATGTAGTTTGACAAATT
Source organism: Ctenomys sociabilis (assembly GCA_004027165.1). Classification (NCBI taxonomy): domain Eukaryota; kingdom Metazoa; phylum Chordata; class Mammalia; order Rodentia; family Ctenomyidae; genus Ctenomys; species Ctenomys sociabilis. The sequence continues at coordinate 28,540 of PVKA01015579.1, read as the reverse complement.
AACCTCAAATCCATTCTTTTGGAAAATGAATATTAATTTGGAAAAATGTTTTGACAAGGTATATATAAAAATAAATTTTTAGTTAAAAAAAGAAATGTATACCAACAGGCAATACTTAGAAAACTCCAAATCATATTTACACACTTTATTATAAAAGCACATATGTTCTAACTTTAAAAACACATATTTTCAGACTATCACCTCTATTTTTGAAAATAGTCCTCCCATAGGGATGTTCCCTTCAAAGTACATATACATTGTATATGCTTTGGACACAGTCCCTTAGTTATAATTGGCTTCATCTAGAGTCTTCTAGAGTCTATTTCAAAATTTTCAAGAGAACAGCTTGTTTTCAGTATGTTTGGGAAATTCAGGTTAAGCACTCTATCCAGGCATTATAAAGCTATGGGACCTCTGAGTTGTCCCAAAGTATCTATTCATCAAGAGTGTATCATGTGATCCCAGCTTTCAACGAGACATATTGTATATAAAAACAAATGTCTTTTTCTAGCTTCATTGTACTAGAACTGTCAAAAATTTATATAGTACTTCCAATAAATATATTCTTTTTTCTTATGCCAGCAAGTTAGTTTCCAACTTTCATTTGTGTTTTCCTTCCAGTACACAGATAATAACTTGAAAAATGGAAATTCACAAAATGCTTCTGAACTCTCTTCTGCTTTCCTCTAGCTTCTACCCTGGTCATAAGGTGCCAGACCTTCACGTATTCTGTGCATATCAGTGATTTTTCTCTTCCCCTCAGTTAAATCCATTAGATCAAACCTGAAAGAACACCAAGTAGTCTTGGAAGCAAGCAAATTGGTGTAGCTGATCCGATGTTCCCTGGGACTTTAGGGCTTCTTTGCTACTTCGGAATCTCTGGTGAATATTCTGTAAGCATTTGGGGACTGGATGTGTTTGTAAAATTAATGTAAACCACTGAATGTTCTGTGTAACGCTAAATTTCATCATGCAATCTTTTAGCTCTATAGAATGAATGTTTCATTTCTTAACACACATATTTAAGATACTGAAATCTGGCTTGTTTGTGCTTTTTTTTTTTTTTTTTGTTATGAATGATCCCAATTTTTCTTCTGGGTTCTTTGTGGCTGTCATTTTCCTTCAAATTTAAACTTCTGAAATGGAGACAATTTTGAGCACATTCCAGGTACACATGTGCCTGTAATCATGCTGTGTTCTGGAAGATTTTCATCTTATTGCATCATTAAAACATCTCCTCTGTCATTGTCTTCTGCATGGTTAATAGTTGCATAAGTAATGATGAAACTATACTATTACTTTTATTGGAAACAGCATCTCTTCAACCCACTTACATGGTGACATAATATCTATAATGTAACAAAGTCAAATACTGTAAAAAAGTCCTTGTGAAAATTATAGCCGAATCTGAGTCATTCGGCACAAAACGGGATCTCTTTGAAGAGTTTCTTATGCGTGTTGCCTAATTTCTCTACCGTATCCATGTCTGGAGTTCTAAGAATATCATCTGATTATGAAATGTATGCATGAATGGAACCATTCCCAAATTTACTAATTATTTCATGTACACTGGTGAGTAGATACGACTTTATGTATCAAATATTTCTCTGAAGTCTGGCTAGATTGGTTGGCTGTCTCCACAGTCTTAATGAAGTGTCTAGGGATAATTTAGTACATAATTACATTAAAGAGTGTCAGTCAGTTATAGCGATATGTCAGGAAGAGAGACTAAGTGATGACCTCCAGAACAATGGCATTTAAATACCTGAAGTGCTTTAACAAACCATATATTTTTAAAACCTCTGTAAATAGAAACTGGATGATTTCTACGATTAACCTGGAGGCTAATAATGTGTGTTCATTTTTAAGGTCTGCTTGTAGGTTTGATTGTTGCTGTCACATAATTATTGGTTTTACTTTGGCCCCTGGATCTCCAGAAGTAATTTTAACCATTCTTTCTGTGGTATTGTCTCCCCTTGCCATTAGCTCTTGCCATTTACAGTAGTTTCCAGATCAAAAGCTTGGATAATTACACTGCTGATTCCTGCTGGTCTATTGAAAGGAACAGTTAATACTTAAACTGTTTTTTTCTCTCTCTCCTTTTTAATTTTTTATAGGTTTTTGAACAATTTTGTCTAATTATGTCTGGTAACCTGAACAACTAATTTGAAGACAACAATATGCAATGTAACAACTATTACTGAATTTCTATCATTTTGTTTAGTAAAATTCTGTATAATGTCTAGTGGGTTTTTTGTTTGGTTTAGTTTGCATTTTTACTATTTTTATGCTGTCTCAAAAAAATAACTCCTAGGAAAAAAATCAACATTCTAGTTTCAGCTTTAATCAAATATTACATTCCTAAACAAATGTATGCATAGAAATAAAGCACATGTCCTCATTTTTGTAGGACAATAATGGGTGCTGTCTCCTTTGGAGTACAAACCTAATGCCATCTATAAGTGAATGGAAATTAATAGCAAATATTAATTAAATAATTATATATATTTAAGATGTTATTTTCAAATTTACAATCTTTGGCAAAACACAGGTTGGACTTCAATTTATTCATTTGCATAATGAATTCAATTAAGAATCAATGTAGTTTTAATTACTTAGGGAATAATATAAGTAATTGAGATAAAGAAATACTTTTTCTGATTAAATACTGACTGAGTGTAATCCCCAAAATTCTACCACTGCAAAAGTGTTTCTAGACTTGATTTCCATTAGTTTTGGTAATAATTTAAATAATAATTTTTAATTCATTCTCAGATTCTTTCTGTGTTATAAGAGAAAAATGGCTAAAGGAAAAAGAAAAAATAACAGTGGGAATTTCAAGTTTTTTTATTCCATACATAGTGAAAAGATCAGAGAAAGCAATAGTCACTCAAAATTTAAAGAAAAATTTTACATTCTCTAGGAAAGAGTTTACTTTTGCAATAACATACCAAGGATTGGCTAACTTTTAAAATTGGCTCTTCTCTGTAATTTGGGAAAATTTTAGAAGCCCCTCCACAGTGAATAGGCCAACACATGAACTAGAACATTAATATATTCACAGAAATGTTCAAGAAGAGCTAATGGTGTTCTGCTATAGCCTACTTTACCTTGAGAATATTATACTTATGTGCACAAAAAGAATTTGATGCAATGTGAAAAGAGGCAGGCTTGTAGTTCTTTACCGTAAACCAAAACATTTCTTTTAGATGAGGAATTGACACACAAAAATAAATTTTAATATTAGGTATTACTTTTATAGCAATGTCAATTCTAAATTATGGCTTACTATGATCTTGATTTTAAAAGTAATAGTTCATGATCTTTAAGGTTAATTTCTACTGAAGTTGCAAACAATAACGTTTGGTTACTATCATACTTGGCATTCCATTGCTTTATCATTGATGATTTATTAGTATAATGACATATAGATTTGTGGAGAGCTGCGCACAGCCACACCTTAAAGGTGGTACTGGCTTCCACCTCCCCCCCCCCCCCCCGGGGGGGTGAGTGCTCTCCGTAGCAAACAGCTTCTTATTTGGCTAAGGCTAAGACTATGGCATTGCTTCCGCGTACCTGGACCTATCCATAGTGCACACGTGGCTCCCCGCGATTGGAGGCCCCACAGGTATTTAGCTATGAGCGGGCTTCCAAACAAAGGGTAGAAAGAACAAAGGGAAAAAAGAAAGAGGGGAAGAAAGAAAGAAAGGAAAAAAAGGGAAAAAGAAAAGAAAGAAAAATCCAGTTTGTTAAGGGGCTGAATAAACTGCAGAGAGAAGAACTGCTTGTTGCGTCTTCCTTGCTGGCGAGGCCACGCGCGACAAGATTTATTACTTTATGTTATTAAAATTTTGGAACTACCTTATTCTTAAATGAAGCTACTGTTTCATCAATTTAAGTTACTGCAGAAAAAGGTCTAATTTACTGAAGTTACAAAAAATTCAGTCAAGGTCAGAATTTGAAAAGGAAGGCCCCAATGTCATGGACAGAACATTTTGTTCCACATGAAGGTCAAAGACATTAACGTAGGAAGGTTGGCAATTACCTTGCCCAATAAATTATAAGAAAATATTTCTGTGAGTCCTTTCTTGATTAGCTGTAAAATGAAATCACAGTTACAGTTTTGCATTACATTTCACTATCAGGATGCTAGCTTAGAAATCTTAAATAATAGCAAGGGTAACAGTGGAGAAGATTAAAAAATGTAGTTTTCTCTTTAAAAAATCAAACTGTACTACTTTATCAAGGTTTTACTCCAAATGAGATTTTTTCAACACAGTTGGTAGGATTTGAAAAATGCTATACTTGCACTTTAGAAGTTTGGTTTTTGAAACCCCGCATAAATACAGATAAACTTTATATTCATCCTTTACAGTTTACTAACCATTCGGAAAGGGATGTTTAAGAGCCCAACAGCTCTCTTATTGCAGCTTCCTGATACAACATTTCTCCAAAGGTAAATAGAAATAATTAGGGTAATTATCATGTCGGTCCTGTGGAAACAAAAACACATGTTTATTTTAAGTGATGAGTGTTCAAAAGGATACTTGAAAACGCATGGCTTTACCTGAACCACAGTTTCATAAAAAAAAATATGTATCTGCAGCAAGATTTTTACAAGTCTGCAGCAGCCTTTCTTGCCCATGTAAATAGTTTCCCCACTGAAGCGCTGAGCCATTGCTTTTTCCAATAGTTTCTCTCTAAGCAAAATAAAGCAATTCTCATTTTTCCCTCCAGAAGGCAGTGTGAAGGCTGCTAATTACTGTGTCTATGGGTGGCACTTGATACTTCACCAGGTCAAGCATACTGTACTGTGGGCAGGGTATCGAATTAACCTGAGATAGCAGCCTCCTATGGGTTTCAATATACCAGGAGCACCCCCAGCCCACTTTGTATTGCAGGATGAGGAATTTGAAGGACTATTAAACACTCTGTAAAATACTCGCAGCAGATCAGCATAAAGCTATATAGTGCAGGTGTTTCTGTAACTGGAAAAATGCTCTGTGTTCAATGGCCCCTCAAATTCACCCTCTTCTTGAGCACTCCTTTGGGTTTTATAAAGCAGTTCAGGAAACCTAAGTGCTGAGTGGACTTTTCTGAAAATTCAGGCCTCCACAGTTTGTGTAAAATCAAGCGATGGGTTTTGTTGTTTTACCAAACTTTACTTGAGGAGCTGACATTCCTGTTGAAAAGAGGCATTGATGATTCCTTGCACAAGTCAGTTTTAAATCAAAGATTTAAAGTACACAAAAAATTCACTTAGATTATGCATACAGTATTTAAATATCACAAATCCCTCTATTTTGGAATGTAGTCCACAACTCTGAGCTAACACTATTTGTAGAATAGTGTATAGATTAATTCAAATATCATGGTTAACTGTTTTATTTCAATGCCTCTTTTAATAAAAAGTCTTAGATTGCTGGATACTGCTTAATTTCTGTTATTTTTGAAAATGATGAACAACAGACATTATAAAGAACCAGTGAAGTAGATCATGGTTTGGACATTTGGCACACATGGTGTTTGCTATTTTGGATATCCAAACTTCTCAACCAGAGCAATTTGTTTTATGATCCAGGTTCTCTGACTGCCACCTGAAGCATCTGTTTATCCTGCTTTACTAAAGTCTCCAATCTCAGCGCTGTTATCCCCCTTTCCAGTTGCCTGGGATGAGCTGACACAGCAGGTTCTCCAGCCTTGCACTCTCGACTCACTAGTCCACTTGTAGGCTGAACACCATGGTGTGGCAGACCTCTACCCCTAAAGTGGCTTTCTCTGGAAACATGCACCAGTGCTGCAGAACTCTCCAGTATTGAGAGGCTGCTCACAAAAATAAGTATTTGCTTACACGCAGGCTTCTGCTGCACAATAATGAATGGTGCAGTCCACAGACTCCAGATGCCAGAACATGAGAAAGACAAGATATGCTGCAAACTCCCTAACTCTCCTCTATAGAGAGTAGGCAACAAAATGTGTGACTATACCTCTGGTTTGTTGTTTTAATAATGAAATACAAACATTATCAAAATTGAAAGTTAATTTTTATCGACTCCCCTAAAAGTACAAGAAATAAAAATCTTTATAATGTGTCACATAAATAAAGAGGATTTTTCTTATAGAAGATGAAAATTTGGACTATTTCAGCACAAAACTTCTAAAGATCTCTTGTGAGCAGCTTGTTCTTTCTCTTAAAAATTATTTCAAATGATATATTAAAGACAGTTAATAATATACATGAACTAAGTAATGGAGTTCTTCGACAGAAGTTATCTTGTTGACTTTATGGAGTATTATGGTAAGATCACAAAATATCCCTGTATTTCATACCTTATTAGAAAATATAGTAAAAATCAAATTATCGAATCTGAAATACTGTCCAAAGCTGGCAACATCCATTGGACAGCTTATTTTATTATTTGCATTAGATGTATAATAAAATATATATGACATATATTTATTTTTTAAAAAGCATTTGCACATCAAAATAAGTCAACAACAAAGTAAAAAAAAAACTATGAACTGGGAAAAAAATATAGTCAACTGCCCCTCTGACACAGGTCTTCTATCTAGAATATATAAAAATTTTTTAAAACTCAGATCTGCAAAATTCAAAGACTCAGAAATGGGAATTTGAGATGAATATACACTTCTTGTAGTAATAAATACAAATGACAGGTAAATATGTGAAATAAAAAGTTCAACATCATTGATGATTCAAGAAATGCAAATTAAAACACTGAGATTCCATGTCACTCAAGAAAAGAATGGCTATCATGAAAAAGTCTATCAATACCAAAAGTTGGACAGGCTGTGGGGATAAAGAAAGTCTTTGTGGGAGTGTAGAATGGTACAACTACTGTGGAAATTAGTATGGAGATTACTCAGAAAGGAGGTCCCATTCAACTCAACTATTCCTCTCATAGGTATTTTTCCAGAAGAACTGAAAACATCATAGACAGTGATTTATGTGCACCCATGTTTATAGCAATGCAAGTTCGCATATCTAAATCTTGGAATCAACCCAAATGCCCATCACTGAGGAATAGGTAAAGAATATGTGGTGTTTTACACAACGTGGTGTTATTCAGGTATACAAAAAGATAAATATGCTTTTATCAGTAAACGGATGCATATTCAGACCATATTTTTAAGTGAAATAAATGACAGATTCATGTTTACATGTCATATTGTTTCAGTGTAAGAATCTGAAAGATTAAATAAAGATGAAGGGCACAATAATACTGCTCAAAAGAATTAATGAGATGAGGACAGGAAAGGGAGTTGTGGAAAGAGATACATCTATCTATCTATCTATCTATATATATATATATATGTAGGATGGTTTGGACAACTGTACTGTGGACTTCTGCTGGTCAATGGAAAAGAGCAGTTAATGATTAATTTTCTTTTTGTTTGTCTTCTTGTTTTCCTTTTTCATTTGTCATCTTTTTTCCCCAATTTTATATGCATATAACTGGTAATTTGAACCTAATTTTAATACTATGAATTATAACACATTTTGTCTAAATCATATTATATTATTTAGTGAAATTCTGTATCATTTCTAATTTTTTATATTACTATTCTGTATTCTTTTGAAAAAATAAGAACATTATATACTTTTTGCTTGTTTTTTGTATAACTAGGGATTGTACTTAGGCCCTTGCACTTGCCAAGCAAGCACTTATTCTACTGAGCTACCTCCCCCTATATACATTATATTCTATGAGGATAAAAAAACAGTGAAGATCAAAAATGAAGATCAAAAACAATAGTAGTGTTTTATAATACTTTAATATGTCTGATCTGTCTACTCACACAGTATTAAAGATACAGACATATATATTACGTATCATTGTAAGAGAAAAGATTAATTTCATTATTACAGATGCTACTTTATTTTTTAATTAATTTATTTATTTTGTACAGGGTTTCACTATGCAAGTCGGACTCATAGAGATCCTCAGCCTGCGGAGCCTCAGCCTCTCCAGTGCTGGGATTACAGGTTTGCACCACCACACCTAGTTTCGGTGGCCCACAAAGCACACCTGGGGTTTTGGGCCAGCATGAAAGGAAATGCAACGCAGGGATTGAATCTAGTCCTTGCATTTGCCAGACAGGCACTTAGACTGCCAAGCTATCATCCAGCCCTTCATTTCAAAGTAGTGCTTTTCTTCATTTTCTATTAACCAGTAAAAATATCTTATATTTAACCAATCAATTGTAATTTTATCTAACTATGTGTATGGAGAGATAAACAAAACAGGGTAAATGATCAAAAAGTTATAGACATTTTAATGTGCATAAAATATATATCAGCACTAATAATATTGCAGTTAATGTTAAAATATATAACCTTTGAAGGATAATAACTTATTTGAAAAATTCGATCATCTCAGAGTAACAATCCTAATTGCCATGAGATTTTTTTTAAAAAAAATTAGATAGTAGATGTTTTCTACTGTTATACTTGCAATTCAGGTAAGCTTCATTTAGCACATTTGTTGGATTCTACTATAGCTATTTCTTTTATTTTATGATAGATTGTTAATAAGTTAAGCACCTCAGGGAAGATTACTAATTAAAGACATCAGATAATGAATTGCTTTATTAACACAAAAATTAACTAAAGTCTTCTTATTAAATGAGATCATGGTTAGAAAATTAATTTTAATGCTAACTTAAAAAGTGAAATGACATTTTTTAAGTTCAATCATATGCTGGTTAACATTCTGGTCAACAAAAATCTTATATACAATGGTCATTCCCTTAGGTTATATCACCTCCTGACATTAATCATGGTTCTCTTAGTTAGTCCAAACACATGCTGTGACATTCGCACAAGGATAAAATCATCTAACAATTCATAAAGATGGAAAAATATCTTGTCATCAGGAGATACATGACTGCATCTTTATGATTTGCATTAGTGAAAAACCTCCGCAAAATGATACACAGTGTGCTGGTCACCTGAAATATATGAGTTCAACCCCTTAAGTTCTATATCCAGGTGAACACATTATTATGTAATATGGTGGCTTCACAAGGCCAGAGCTGAATGCATTTATGTTCACCTGAATTTAGATGTTCGTACTAAAACAAGATTTGAAAGAGTCAATGGAAATCATAAGCTTTTGCCTACTTAAATATGCAATTAAGAATTTGGAAATGTTTATATTGAGATACAGGAGATTGAAGTAAATTAAGATAGTAATAAGATTATTTCTCACCTTAATTTCAAAAATATTATTTTATACATGTACATGCAGATATAAACAAATTCAAAACAAATACGTAATGTTCATTAAAAATAACTTACAAATCACTCACTTCTCCTATGTTCAGAAAGAGAAAAAAATTATATATAGTTCTGTAAATGGTGTATTTTATTTGTGTTTCCTATTGTTATTTGTGAGAGCTTATTGAAATTTTACTGTGATATTTGTATAATTTTTAAAACCGCACATACAAACATATAAAGCAGCATTGTTATGAATTAAAAACTACAAGAATGAAACATTTGATTCATCCAAAATAAGGCAAAATATTGAGAACACAATAAAAATTAAGACAAAAATACAAGTTAAAATGGTAGATTCATAATCATATATGTCATTTCTTTCTTACATTAAAACAAACTGATGCTAGATTTAATTTCTGGTATTTATTTGTTTTCTAATACCTGGGATTGAGCTCAAGTTTTCTGGCTTTCAGACAGCTACTTTTTCAAGCATCATTTATTAAAGAGGCTATTTTTTCAGTGAATGTGTTTGGCCCCTTTGTCAAAGGTAAGGTGGCTGAACACACTTGTGATTGAATGTGCATCTTGTAATTTGGCCCATTGACCCTCCAGTCTAGTATTTTTGCTTGTTTGTTTAGTTTGATCGCCAGTGTAGTAGCTTTGTAGCATGATTTCAAGTCAGGGGTTGTGATGCCACCTGGCTTGCCTAAGAAACTGAGTAAGATCCAAATGGTAAAACAGATACTGTGAAAGGAAAAGAAATTGGTCAAAAAAAAAAAAAAAAAAAGAGAACAGCAAGGGGGAGAGGAATGAAACATTAAAACACAAATTATATATATAGATATACATATACATATGTATATCTATATATATTCACACAATATAGATAGCAAAATTACACTACTAATTTTTATTAGTTTATTGAAACAACAGTTAGTGTTTGTATTGTTTGACAATTTTTCATGCCTCTATCTTGTATTTTGAAGATAACAATATGCAATATAACAATCATTGTCAATTTCTTATCATCTAGGGCCAGCCAAATAGCTCAACAGACTAAAGCTCCTGCAAGCAGGCCCAGGGCCCTAGGGTTTGGGCCCACCATGCGGGCCCTGCCCCCAGGGCTCTGAGACAGTGATTGAGATTGGGCGTGGTGGCGCATGCCTGTAATCCCAGCTCTTGGGAGGCTGTCAACAGGAGAATCACTATGAGTCTGATCTAGTAATGAGACTCTGAATATTCCGTAGACTCTTCCTTAAGAAATATAAAAAAAAAAAAGAAAAACCATAACGTTTTTGATTTTCTCTTTTTTTCCACCTTAAAATAATATTAATTAAATAAACTGAGTACACTATGTAAAACAGAAGAAACAGCAACTATAAATAAAACACTAGCTCATGAGTTAATTTATTTAAAATATTTGATCTAACAATGATACATTTACAGAAACATACTTTAAACTATAAAGAAACAGAAGTGAATAAAGAGAAAAAAAGAAAGAAAAAAAACAAAGCTTTTTTTTTTTTTTTTTTTTTGTACATGGGCTCAAACTCAGGATCTTGTGCTTGCCATGAAGACACACAGGCTGCTGAGCTATATCTGAGGCCTTAAGGCATTATTACACACATGAAAACTTGTATATTGCTTTTGAAAAAGCAAACTTCAAAGATAAATATTTCATGGTAATATTAGAGCAGGTAACCATGAGCAACCTTACATGCATCTAACCACTGTTTTAAATACAGTGAAGCAAATCCAGCAGAAATAAGAATAGCAATGTTAGTACTGTCTGAGAATTGTGGATTTCTAGAAATAGAAAATATAAGTAATAATATGGAAATTTTGAACAAATCTATCAATTGAACTGGTATAACTGGCAATTCTACAACATTACAGTAGTCCTTCGCTATTCCGTGTTTCGACTTTCTCAGACTCATTGTTTCACGGGTTTTCAAAACATATTAATCTAAATTATTTATTGTGGATTTTTCTCTATAGTGGGATTTTGCAGTTCCGTACAATATACATATGTTGTTACAATTATGTAGGTCTACGAGTTTAGAAAATGGTTAAGAACACTAGAAGTGTTTTTAAAGTGTCAGAAAGGTTTATAACAGTGTGGGAAAGGTTTATAAAGTCTTTATATATATAAAATGAATGTAACATTGCTACTTTGCAGATTTTTGCTTATTGTGGGGTGTCTGAAACATAACCTTCGTGATAAGTGAGGGACCACTATGTACTGCTTCAGAATAAACAGTTTTAAAGTGAATATGGAGTTTTCATCAAGATAAATAACAGGTCAATTGATAAATCATTTCTGAATAACTGTTAAGACTTCAGAATCATTTAGAAGGGTGAGGGGATGATGGCTCAATAGAATAAGCACTTGCCTGGCAAGCACAAGGGCCTGACTTCAATTCCCAGTTCCTCCTCAAAAGAAAATAAAAATATTTAGAAGTATATGTTCTGACTCTCTTACCACTGTCATATTACACTAGATACTTTAGATAATAAAATACCTAGAAATCCCCAAATATTTAGAAATTAAACAATGAGCTTCTAAATTATACTGATCAAAGAACACAAGGCAAATTTAAAAAAAAAAAAACATTTTGTGCTGAACTAATTTGATCATAAATTAGAAGACAAGTCTGAAATAAATGATCTAATCTTGTACCTTAAAAGGCTGTTAAATAGGGGCAGGTTAATACAAAAGAGGTCAAAGAAAGGATCCAATATAAATGGTAGTGGAGATATATGAAATAGAATAACTGACACTGGAGCATATTACCAATGCAAAACTAATGCTTTGAAAATATTAATAAAATTGATTAACATTTAGAAAGATTCATCAAGAATTAAAAAGCCAAATTGTTTGCCTGGCAAGCACAAAGACCCGGGTTCGATCCTTGGCACCACATGCTGTGCAGGCCCCTACCTGGGCGCGCAGAGCTGGCCAATGAGACCAGGCATGGTGTTGCACTCCTGCAGTGCCAGCTCTGGAGAGGGTGAAATAGGAGGATCACTGCAAGTCTGAGCTGCGCAGTGAGACTTTGTACCAAATAAAACAAAAACAAAGCAAAATTATTTATCAATATGAGAAATGAAAGAAAAGAAATCCCCAGTAACATATATACATTAAAATCTCTATTCCAGTTCAACAACTTACTTGAAAAGTCCCTTTTTAAACACAAACTATTAAAATTGACACTTTAAAATCAGTACAAAATATCTGTACAGATTAAATTCATAATTTACAAAGGTATGATAGGCTTCACATTTCAAACTCTATCAATCATCTCATGAAGCAGCAGTCATTTCATGTTGAAATACCACCAACCTTCTAAACACTTAATGCACATAAAGAAGAAAGAAAAACATGATAACTTGCCTAATAGGGCACCAAACAAGTGTTGGAAATGATACTGTAAAAGTTACAAAGCATTATCTGGCATGAGTGCAGACTCAAAAAATCTTAAAATACGTAAAAAAAAAAAATACAGTGTATCATTAGATCAAAAGCAAAGGTCAGGAGTTTGGTATCTAATCAATATCAGTTTTTATTTATTTATTCATTAGTAGTACCAAGGATTGAACTTGGGACCTTGTACTTGCCAGCTAAGCACTTATGTCACTGAACTATCTCTCCAGCCCCTTAGTCTTCTGTTTTTAAAAGTAAGATTAGCTCAATACTGAAGTATCACCCAAAGTAGTTCTTCATTTTAACATAATAAAGGAACTATTCTGTTAAAAGATGGCAAAAACTAAGTTTTAAAAATTATGCCAATCATCAGGATAAAAACATGGAATCCTTTGAACAGATAAAGGAAATGTACAGAAAAGTTAAAACTATACTATTAAATGATAAAATCTGGGTACACAGAAAAGTTAAAGATTGAACATAAAATTGCAATGAAGGATGAACTAGGCAAATACTAAGACAATAAGCCAGTAATACTCCATTGGTATCAGTTGAGGGCATCATTAAAGTAGATTAGTATGTAAGTGGGAAATAACTCATTTAAGAAGAGGTTGTTAGAATTTTACCTCCATTTTGAATCAGCAAATGTGCTGCTACTAACAAAACACCAGCAGCTGTGCTTTCCACAATGATCTATTCAGTCCGATTTCGGCAGACTTACTCAGTCTGAGAGTCGGCCTCACAGAGATGATTTTGTCCGGAACCATGTCTACGAGGCTGTCTCAGACTGAGTAACCAGCAGGAGCACACCTAGTCTTTCACCAGCCAGCGAGTTCCTCAACGTAACACTGCTAATGAAAATCCCAAAAGTAAGGAGAAACTAAAGCACAAGCGCAGTGGTGACTCTCATTTCTGCCTTTGTCAATCTGCCTAACATTTAATTTGTCCAAATTAGCCATACATGTGGGGCTAAAGACTGTGCCTCTCCATGAAGAGGAGACCTTCCACGTTGAGTTGTGAGGATAGAAGCTCAGTAGAGAAACTATAGCCATTTTTATATCTACTTCAATTCATTTAAGAATTTGGCTTTAATGTAAATAAATTAAATATTGGCAAAATCACATAGTGACATTGAAAATTCTGACAGGAAAGTACAAAATATATTTTGACCAATCATATGCATCATTTAAAAATTATAAGAATGTAAATGATTCAAGTGACATGGGGCTGGAGCTATAGCTCAGTGGCATAGTGTCTGCATGGCAAGTGTGAGTTTGTGAGTTCAATTCTTGGCAACATGAACAACAGCAACAAAAAACAGAATCTTGTCTCAAGTGATATGATGAACAGTAAGCCATTAAATGCATAAAATCACATCCCAAATGCTTAAAATATATTTATTCTGATGCACACATAAAATATTAAAATGTGTTACCAAGTCATATTTTGAGGTTAAGTTTACATGAAATAAGTCCCTATTTTAAGTGTACAGATTTTACTAAATGGCTTATGGACTGAGATATCCAAAAGTGTGATGCAAAGTAAATCCCTTATCTTTTTTAATTGATAATCCTATGAATTTGTTATAGTGATAGGAAATATATTTAATTTCCATTTATTGTGACACTGGCATATTGCTTTCTTTTTTTTCTTGCTTCAATCTTTCAGATTTCTATTTGTCAAGATTTTATATGTTTTTACCTTTCACTTTTAAATTTCATTTTTAAACTGTAAAATAGTTTAGAATCATGGCTTTTATGGAAATATGAACTAATAGTTATATTTTTTCACTACTTAATGCAAGCAATAATATATGTTTTTCATGAAAGAGTGGAAACTGTCAATTTTATTGAAACTGAACTGTCAAGTACAAATTTTTCACAGAATTTCCTTTACCTGAAACAACTTAAATGTTAGGCTACTAAGGATAAAACTCAGGGATTCACATGTGCTAGGTTAGCACTTTACCACTAAGCTATGCCCACAGCCCATGCGCTTTCAGATTTTAATTTTCCTCTCTTCCTAGCCTAGGGTCTTGTGGTCTGTTTCTCAAAGTTTCTCATTGCTTTCACTGAAATCCAAAAAAAATGCAGTCTCCATATTTATTTACCACATGGATATCAGCTGACTGTTTGGGGCATATGCAGATGGCTAGGGATCACCATTGGCTTCTTGTAAACTCAAAAAGACATCTAAAAGTTCACAGTTGCAATTTTTCCAGCATCGGTCTGTTTTCTGACAGAAGGGGACTTGGGAATATTTAATCTCCATTCTGATAGAAATCTAAGTCTAGACCCTACAGCATTTGCTTATTTCCTTTATTAATTTCTAAATTATTATATAATGGCAGACATGTAATAGTAAAACTTGGCACACATCTTAGTTGTGAAACATATGCTACTTAGTTTTACAGTATTAGATATTTTAATCAAAAGATTTGTTAACCACAATCACTTGGTTTATAAAGTCATTTCATTAGTATTAGAAGGACTTAGAAAACTATTTAATCTCAGACAATGAGACAGAAGAGAGGAGAAATACTGTTTTAGGCATTTTGGCCCTAGGAAATATGGCTCATTGCATACCTGCTTTGCAGGAAAAATAAATTTATACAGCTGTGAACAAAACCACTACAGTTTCCAAAACTCCTTCATTTTCTGAAATAGTCTCTGTCTTTACTCAGAGTCACACAGCTCATGAGAACAAAACAAACATTCCAATTCTCCCCTACTGTATTTTAAACTATGTGATTTGTTGAAAATTACAGTGCTGACAGGACTGATAGGATTAGAATGCTGACACATGGATACTCCAACTGTTTCTTTTAGCCCACTCAGCTCATGTGGTTTGGTGTAAACACTGTAATATCACCTGCCTTCTTCTGCATGCCTATTAAAAAACACAAATAAATCCTTACTTACTTTGACTTTAATGGTTATGGTGTCTGTGTTTTGTAGTATCTTGGATTTCTCTATTTCCAGTCAAATTATGGCCTCCTGAAAAGTTTAACTTGCTTGAATGCAACTTTTTTGTTTCACAGTGCACAACTAGGGAGTTTATCCATTTTTATTCAATCAGTGTGGCCTATCTACTGCATGTATTGATTATGATTTGTGGTGAAGGAAAAATTAGGTGATTGAAGGCAGAGTATTAATAGTACTGTTAATGTAATCAAATTCTGCAAGTTGGATGATTCATTTTTAAAGTTATACTGTATTTTCAATGAAATGTGATGATCCTGAAAAATAGAATTTTTAATAACAAGTACATAAGTGAATATAATATGCATAGTAATGTGGTGCATGAAATAGAATGAAAAGATTTATGCCATTAGCTAAATGTTTCTCATACTTAACTGAAAATGGATAGCTCAAAGATATTTTCGAACTAGGATGTATGTTATACTGTGCATTTGTTTAATGAGGCAGTTTGCTATGCTGAACAGTGGAATTTTATGTTCGCGTGTGATGGAAATGTCCTTGTACACTAAAATAAATCACCAAGCAGCCACTGCTCTCCTCTACAAGCTGGAGAGTTTCTCTCCACCCAACTCAGGCTTCCCAGCAAGCTCTGCGATACAGAGCTTTGGGGACTTTAAGTATCGTTTCATTTATATGGAGTCAGCAATATATTTAAATATTTATGGTTGTAATTTATCTACAATCTGAGTGTTTTATGACAGAAAGACATTGAAAAATCAGTGTTCTTTCATTCTTCTAGAATCAGTCCAGTTATTTTTTTTTAAATACAGTATTTTAAATGTGAAAGGCACACATAATGATGAAACCACACATGGTATCTCTTCATAAGGCTTCCTGCTTGACTTCATTATGATCAGACAAGCTACTATGGTGTTAATACACCGAAGGAAAACATTCTAAGTTTTCACCACAACTGGTTATGGAAGGCACACACCTATGGGATTATTGTGAACCTTTCTTCGAACAACAACTGAATTATTGTTCCCTGGCTTCTAAATCAGGATAAAGGTCCTGATCCTCCAAGTGACTATTCGCAGACAAAACCTTTAGGGGAAAGTGAAGTTAAGTAGGCTCATATGGTGGGCTTCAAATTCAGTATAATTGATGGCCTTCTCAAGAAGAAAAGGAGAGCCCAAAGCCAGGGTGAACATAGACGAAACGCCATGCAGGGACACAGAAGGAGGGTAGCCTTCTGAGAGGTAAGGAGGGAGGCCTCCGCAGAAGCCCATCTTGGTCATCACTTTACACTTAAACTTCTGGACTTCGGAATACAAAATTATAGAAAACAAAGGTTGTTTTCCAGGCATTGATTTTAGTGTTTCTCCACTTGTGATACATGACGAGCACACATGCAAGAGAATTTTCTTCACTTTTAATGATAGTAGATGTACAATGCCTCTTGCAACACTCTATCCCAATACTATGTTTTTTTTTATGAAAGAAGTGGAGCAATCTGTAATCAAGTTAACAAAAATTAATTTTTTTTTCAATATAGGAGAATCAGAGGCCAGGAAGATAGTTCAATAGAATAAGCACTTGCCTGGCAAGCACAAGGGCCCGAGTTCAATCCCGGTTCCTCAGAAACAAAAACAAAAACAAAAACAAAAATAACCAAAGGATTGAACTCAGGACCTTGCACTTGCCAGGCAAGCACTTACTCTACTGAGCTATCTCCCTGGCCCCAACAATCAAAATTACATATAAGAAATATTCAACAGCCCAGTAAATTGTATTTGATTTGTCCTAATATATTAAATGAGATTTCAGAAATATTTCTTCTTTGCTAACCTGGTACTTAGTACATCCATGTCTCAATGTAATTACAAAATATCCTCATTTACTGATGAACAAGCTGAAGTCCAGAAACACTAATCAACCCACAAATAGTCATAAAGGTAATAAATGTCATAGGATGCAGCACATTCTCTGGAACCACTCAGGAGTAACCCAAAGAGGAATATTATCCATCACTTATTTCAAGGCAGAATAAAAATTATACATAAAGCTGGACAGGATCCAAGCTTATATTTGACAGATGACTAAGCAAGGTGCCAAGAAAGTTAAAGAAGTATTTCCAAAAATAAAAAAATAATTGGAATTAGAACTAAAACTTAAATCAACTTAAAACTAAGCAAAGCTCTTTTCCTCTCCTCTACATTATGAAAAGGCGTATATTTTTAAATGACACTAATTGAAATCATATATGATTCTGAAAAACATGTAATCCAGTCAAAACAAAAGTCAAATGACAAAAAATGTTTACAAGTCACCTTATCATTAGTTATGATATAGGTAAAGTTTATACAGTCATAAAGGAACACTTAAAATAATCATTTCTGGCTTTTGGGGTATTATTAGTACTTGTTTATAGTGCATAATGTTACCATTCCTTAGAGCTGGTACTATGCACGACGTATCTTAACTCTTATTTTCATCTTCTTTCATTTCCATCCCTTCCTAAATCTCCCCTTCCCCTATGAGAAAGCTCTGTCTGTCTAGTTCTTGTTATCTGTCCTTTATTTTACTCCTTATTTATATTTTGGGGTTCTCATATAAGAGAAACCATGTGATATGTTAAAATTATATGTTTGACTTATCAACTTAACATTTATAGAACTATTCATGTTTACATTTAATTTAGTTATAGACAGATGATATTGATGAGATAAGGAGCCCTAAAACAAATGTAATAAGAAAATAAGAATAAATTGTTCTCAACATGACAGTAAAATTATTGTGAGACATTGATTATTAAGTGCAGAACATAAAATCTAATGTTAAGTTTTCAGTTACTAAATGTTCAAGAATTTACCATGGGAAGTATCAGATTATAAATTTAGTTACTAAGGACATAAGGTGCCTGGAACTCAAGTTTGTTTGCTTTTCAGACTAATTTAAAAATTATTTCTCATATTCTTTGTGTTATCTGAATCAGGATGAATTTCAAAAAAATCATTATAAAAAAAATCATATCTTTAGACACTTTCAGGGAAGAAATGTCCTTTGAATCAATCCTACAGGAAATCTAGATGGAATGCTTTGTCCTTTATTTAAAAGGCCACATTTTAAAAGAAAATAAAGCACTTTGACAGAATTAAGTTTTGCTCTTTTTGGTTGTAGAAAAGCTCTCTAGATTGTTAATGGTTCCCAGACCACAGAAAGTTCACTACATGAAAAAAAGACATATTAGACAAATATTAAGTCAGCATCTCTAACACATGGGACCACTCCCACTGGGAATGCCATGTGGAATCTATCATGCAGCTATCTGAGAACATCAAGCAGAAGAATGTGAATTCATTTATTTTAAATACATCAAATGAAGTCAAATATTTGAAGTCTGTTGAGTCATACCTAAAATCCAAACCAGGTATGTCCTCTGTACAATGTTATTTGCATAATATAGAAAATAGGTATAATATTATTGTACTTACTAGTAATAATAAAATAATGGTCTCCAAAATTTGAATTTTTCTATGGTTTCTAAAGGGAAAAATGTTTTATAAGAACAATACATTTCTTAAAACATGCTACCTATATACAAAAAAAGATGTCCAATAATAGCAAGCTATTGACAAAAGCATTACTAAGAATAATGGGAAAAATAGAGTTAGTATAATACTGGTTAAATGGGTTTTGGAAACATAAATCATATATACAAAAATATTTTTAATATTTGTATACAATGTATTTTTTGCTCTGTGGTATTTTTACTTATGTAAGTAACTGATTATTTGAAATAAAAATGGGCTTTGTCTTTATATTAGTTTATTAAATATTTAAATTATTATATTTTAAAGCAAAAATACAACAAAATAAATAACAAGGACAAAGACAAAACAAAGCAACATAAAATAAAAATTTTATGGAATTACTAAAAGTTGACTACAAAAAAATTTAGCTGATAGTATTGTAAAGTTAAATTCATCCGATGTTGTAAGACAGCAGATGGTTCATTCATCATACTAAAACTGAAACATAATTAATAGCAGGCTTGTATATGATCATCATTTTAATATGTAAAAATTGACTTTAATGTTATACCTATAATCAGTAGCTAAATGTTTTTATCTTTTGTAAAGTTATATGCCAAAATTCTATTATACCTCAGGTTATAGTACTGTATCAAGTTATTAGTTTTCATATCGAAGTCAAGAATGTTAAGGTTGAATAACAATTCAGAATTAAAGTGTTAGTAAGCAATGACATACAAGAATAAAAACTAAATCACCCAACTATGAAACACTTTATTTAGGAATTTTTATTCTTTTTGATTATGCATTCAATGTAACAACAGGTTTCATGTGAAATAATTTTGTTTCCAAAGAATGCAAAGAAAACTTCCATGGAAAAAATTTTGATTGTGTTTTTTACATTAAGAATTGCTATAAAAACTGATCAGTATCAATTTTAGAAAAATCTTCTCTTACAAAGATAAAATACTTGTATAAGCACAAAAGCAGACATTGTGATGTTTCCTAAAAACTTTTCTATAAAAATAAGAAAAGTTTTCTAAGATTAAAAAGTTGTGAACATTGAAATTTTAGTTTATAGAAGTAAATTATTTTTCACATGGTACAATATAAAGAAGGATGTATGGATACATGCTCTTCTATAATCTTCTATCATTCACTGAAAAATAGATTTTTAAACCAGTTCATAAATCTTTGATTTACACATATTAATTATTGAGAGAACTCTCACCTGTGAAAATATGAAAAAAGTGGAATTTCTAAACAGAAAATATGCAAATTTTATTTATTATTGTGTATTCAGGTTGATTAAAAGATCTCTCATAGCAAATAAATTTTAGAAATGAAAGATATGAAATAATTGTCTGAGGATTAAAACCTGTCTATATAATCTATCTTGGATTCTCAAATAGTTCTATTTTTGTAGTTGTACAGTTCTAAAATTCTTGAATCTTTTGAGAGCAGTAGAATTTTGTATGGAAAAGTTACACAATTATAACATCAGTATAACTATACTATATGTAATTCTTTAATCCTACATTAAGCAACTAACTTTAATACTATGTTCTGTAATAACTGGAACACAGCCTAAAATAGCAGATCACTAACACCAAGAACCAACAAAAAGCAATCTTAGAAAAATTAACTCTCAGTATATACAAGTTAGCTCCCCCGATTTCTTCAGTAGCTCTTTATCAAGTATTATGTTGTAGTGATTGATTGATTGATTTTGTCAACTTGAGACATTTAGAAGCTTAACTAAATTAGCTCAGTAATTCCACCCCATAGGGTACCGAGGGGCCACCCTAGGGGGCTCATCACTGAAAGCATATAAAAGGGAAACGAGGAAGAACAGAGGGTTCCATTCTTCAGAAGATCCCCAGTCTTAGCCTTCAGCTTGGATACCATCTCCTGGCTTCTAGCGCTGACTCTTGGCCTTCTGCCTTGGACCCTTCAGACTTTGGGTGTAGACTCACCAGCCTTTCATCACAGACCCATCAGCCTTCTGATACTAACTTGAATGCAACACTGCAGTGAACTCCAGGCCATGCGCCGAATCCTTCGGTCTCCAGTGTGCACACACCCTCTCCATGCTTCCTCATCCAACTCTGTGGCTGACCATTGTAAGCCAGTCTTGCAATCTCTTGTACATTTGTAAATCCCGTGTTATATCTGTTTCTTAGTAAAACCCTGACTGATATATAAGTTGTAATTTCTTTCTTATGATAAGATTAAATATAGTATGCTTCACCCCTACACATTCACATGTATTTGATTATAAGGGCATTGAGATCAGAAATGACATTTACTTTTGCAATTGTAAATCATTTTCTCCATAGCTGGTTTAACAATTGCTAATATCTTACATGATATGTTCACATGTATTTGCATGTTATTTGATTTCTGTAGCCTTATGTCTTCTAGGTTGGTCCTTATTTTTCAAATCCATGTTATCACTAATTGTTAACTACAAGTTCATTAGACTTGGGCAAGGGGCTGAAATTGTGGTAAAATTGTTTGATAACCAAGTAATTGTGGAAAAACTGCCCTCCTCGAGCACTGCCAACTTGCTCGTCAAAAAGTCTGAGTGAGAGTTAATACCTTGTGGATCATTTTGACAAGGATTGACTGGAGCCTATCTGAAAAACTATTTTGAAAACAATTATAATAAATCACATCAATTACACTGGCTAGCCTGGGAATATTATCTTAGTCATGACTATAATAAAAGTTCCCAGAATATTATAGACAAAAAATGGGGAAAACCTCCCTGCAGAATGCTAAGCACTACAGAGACCATGAATTCATTCTGGATAAGGCAATCAGGCTGGCAAACACTGGCAACATCCTTAATTTTCTAGTTAGAATTCTTTGTAGGTGAGCAGGTTAATCATTGCCAGTTAAATCCTCACACCTGTGCATCTTTGCAGTGCGGATCAGTGACAAATTTAAAAACAAAAGAAAACAAGCTTCACCTCCAGAAAAACACAACCTTAAGAATGATGAGTGGCAAGCCCTACAAAGGCAAATGCTTTCTTGTGGCATTCTTATTTTTTCAGTTTTAGAAGCGACTCATGTTTACTGTAGGCAGGCGCGCGTGTCTTCGCATACTGATAAGCTCTCAGGTGCAGTGTCATTGAACTTGAGAAAGCAAAGCTTGCAAAATGGAAGGAAGCAGTTAAATAAAACTACTGCAGATTGTAACCACCTGCTCTCCACTGGCTTCGGTATGAGCTGGTGGAAGGCTACTGCCAAGTTCCTAGCAAACAGATCAACTATCATTCTTATTCGCCTGGAATATCGATGAGAGAAATTTTTCTGAAATTCAAACAAATTTTGTTATCAAAAGATCTCAAAAGAATAAAATTTAGAATCATAGGCTAGTCTTACAAGAGGTTTGGGGAAGCTATTAAGACCCTGGTTAAAATTATAAACTGTAAGACAATGATTAAAATCATAAACTGTGTCAATAAGCTTAGGAAAGATAAACTAAAATATTTGAATTACTTATTACATATGATGAGTCATTGTCAATAGATTGTGAATTGCATGAAGGTTGACATTTTTTTCCTGCTTTGTTATCTCTATCTTCCAAGTTTAAAAGAAAATAAATTACTCAGGAGAAACTTGATGGAATAAATGAGTTACATACTCAGCTTTTAGGATTGTTTACAAATGCATGTTTTCTCTTTTGCTCATAATCTGAATATTTTAGTAGCTTTGTGCTCAGCAATCTATGAATAATAAAATATTCCTACCATGTGCCAGGTGCTTTTACAAACAACACATCATTTAATGTTTAAACAAATTTATCGCAAAGATTCTAATCCTTTACAAACCAACCAACTGAGATTCAAAAGATCAGGCTGATCAAAATTCACCTGCCTAGTAAATGCTGGGTTTATGTTTTGAACACACTGCTAGTGTTGAGAGAATTTAGATACTGGATTGCCCACGGTGAAAAAGAATGAAATCAAAGACAAAGAAGATAAGGTACAAGTTAGTGTATTTAAAAGATGCAAAAGCAAACAATTAAAAGATACATAATCGAGGAAGCAACGCTCCCTGTAGCTGAGAGGAATGCCTGAGCAACATAGCTGCAGAGACTCTTTGTCCAGGGATTTTCAGGGCTTCAGAAGGGAGGTTAGGCCCTGCGGTAAGCGGTAATTTTTCTGCCCTGTGGCATATGAGGTAGTTTTCAGGGCCTAATCTACACAGTTTTCATGCAATGCCCATGCAGGGACCTTTGCCCAAGAGTGCATGGCCTACCTGATCATCCTCCCCTGAGGTCCCTAACAGACCAAGGGTACCTGGTAGGGTTCTCAGAAGAGCCTTGGAGAAGGCAACTCCACAGCCTCCAGCTGGACTTTCTGACTCCATTTTGGTGCTGCTGTCATTACTGCCTCATAGAAGCCTAACCCCTATCCCCTATTTTACTAATTCCTGTCTCAATATGACATATTTTCTCAGTATATTCTGGTTGTTACTTTGAATCTGTTGGATATTGTTATCTCTCGGAAAAAGCAAGCAAGAGAGAGAGAGAGAGAGAGAGAAAGAAAGAGAAAAAAAATGAACTTAGATTTTTTTTTACTGTTCTCTCCTAGGTTTCTTCTCTTTCATGATTTATATTAGATTTCACAAGGCAGAAGAAGCAGTGTACAGCAAAGGGAAAGATACCGACAAGGAAGCATTCGGCAACAATCAAGACAGAGGCCCTGGGGGCTGGCCTCTCTGGTTCTCCATACCGTGGACAACACAAAGAAATGAGTGACAGAGAAGCATCGCCTCTAAACCAGGAGTGTGAACATACGCAGTAGGGGAAGGATCAGTGGGGTGCACAACCATTTATAGATGTATGAGTTATAGAAATTTGGTAACTTCCCCAACTCCACTTTATAGATGAAAATAAAGTTAGAGTTAAAATTTTGTTCTCCAAATTCTTCCATAAGAAAAAATAGCTGTAGAAGTCATTTCTTAGTCCAAATGAATTTAATTAGAAGAATCTTGGACAATGAAAAGATTTTTTTAGGTCAAACTGACTATTTTTGGAGCCCATATTATTTTATTTACATATATTCTACAAATATATCAGAAAGGCAAAAGCACTAATATACTTTTCTTTTTGTGGTACTAGGGATTGAACTCAGGACCCTGCACTTGCCAGCTCTACTGAGCTATCTCCCCAGGCCCTCTAATATAAATTTTGAAATACTTTTAATCCAGATTTTATTTTACTGGTTGAAACTGCATTTCAGGGCTGGGGAGATGGCTCAGTAGAATAAGTGCTTGTCTGGAAAGTACAAGGACCTGAGTTCAATCCCCGATTCCACAGAAAAGAAAAAAGAAACGAAACTGGCATTCCACTTTTGTGGAACTGCACACTCATTATAAAATAGAAATAGCAATTAAAAAACTTTTATTATCAATCACCTCAATTAGAGAGTGTGTAAATGTCTCAAATGTATCAATTTTCAATTACATGTATAATGTGATTCCTGTGGAGGTACTTTCTCTTCTAAAAACTTCAAGTCATTTCAGAGATTTTTATTACATTAGAATCACATGAGGGGGCTGGCCACCACAATTCACACTCATAATCCCAGCACTCTCAGGGGCTGAAAATCGCAAGTTTGAGCTCAGCACAGATAATTTACCAACTTAGCAAGCCTCTTGTCCCACTGAGGACTGGGTATATAACTGTGAAAAGGCCCCAAACTCAATTCTCAGTATAAACAAACAAACAAAAAATTACACAGAGTGCTTACTAAACTTGCCAGATTGCTGGGCATATCTCTAGAATTTCTGATTCAGCACATGTGGAACTAGTGAAAAGGAGTTTCAACTCAAATGAGATCCCTGGTGGGGAGGCTGCCATCACTGAGATTATAACAGACCAAGTGAAGAGGATAGGAGTGTTTTACTGAATATAATAGTAAGATTTCCAGAAAAGTCCATAGTGGGTAGCCTCTAAAACGTTTTTAGGGGTAGTTTATACAGTACGCTGACAATATGGGTAGTACGTGAGCTAAGCTACAATCACTCTATAGGACTACATGTATAGTTGCTTCGCTAATACTGAGTCGATAAGGAATGCACATACAAGGGTATATGGTGCGCATCATTTGTTATTAACTTAATAGAACTTTCAATGGTGGAAAGCAGAGGCATTCCCTGGAAGGGATGGGATACTGGTCCAGATGGTAGGGACACAAAGCTATGTCTCTGGTACCTATTGGGTTCACTGGGCCAGATGATATCAATTATCATTTAATCTTGAGTTACTGTTTATGTCTAGGGAGGGTTGCATCTGACTTCCCCCAGGAACCAAACCCTCTCTGGTTGCCTATTATCTTCTATCTAACTTAGCTCTATACTAATACAAGAACACTAGAGTTAGAGTATTAATTAGTGTATAAGAGTAATACAGAATTTCAGTAGCCCAGTAAAAAGGAGAGACAGATGTGTTATATATCATTCCACATTAATCTATTTGTCAGAATTCTGTCCTATGAATTCTGTAGGGAAACCTTTTCCTTATAAAGGAAGCTGAAAAATTATGCATCTGTTTGTCCAGTAGGAACTCATAATACATGATGAATAATTAGGAACTATGTAGCAAAATAAATGACTTTTGAGCAAGTGGAATTTGTTACACTATATATGCATATGTATATCCAAGTCCATTATATTAATTCTAGTGCCTAAGATGGTCAACATTGTTTAGGATTTCTTTTTCTTATATTTTATTTAAAGTGGAGATGTGGTACTGGAAACTAGAACCCAAGGCCTCATGTATGGTAAACAAGTGCCATACCACTCAGTTATTCTTCCATCCTTTACTATTTATTTCTAAAGGTTAATAACATAGTCTAATTTTTAACATGAATAGAGATATCACAGCAATTAGAAATGTGACCTTCATAATCTGGCAGGTCCATTAATGAATCCAAATGAAAAATTGTTGTAATCAATTTGATAATCCTAAATTGAGTTGAAAATGAAGCAAAATATTTTGTTAATTTATAATCCCTATATATTCTATTTCACTTTGTCTACCTAAGTGATGTATGTTTGGTCTGTCTTTTTATTTTTGCATAACAGGTAACACTTAACACTCCCTTTCAGCATTTCAGTGCATACCCACCAACTTAAAATTACCATCTCTGAATTGCAAAGTGCTAAACAAGCCTGAACTTTAGTAAGAGTCGCCTTTAGCCCTGAGGTTATGAAAATTGGTATGGGAAAGGGTTATGTATATGCTGCCTTCTCCTCTTGGCTCAACTGGCTTGGTAGATCATGTACCTTCTCAGAGACTGGAGATACACGGTGGAGATGTTATAAGCACGCTTTATCAGCATGAGTTCACCTTCTTATAAAATTAGAACAAGAAATAGTAAGATTTGTTGTAACACCATATCAAATAATGGCAAAAACAATCCAAAACAAACAGTGAAAACAAAGCAGTGTTGATTTCTGAATAAATGAAGTCTCATGACTAAAGACCTGTTGTCTACTCTAAGGGTAATAGTCTACCAGCTGTTACACTACAATTTAAATGCAATAATTATATGCCTGGAAATCTTTCTTAGCTCAAAGGAAACTGATGTTTATCTGTATGTAGGGATATCAATGAATCATGCTAAAAAAGGCATAAGTTAGTGGCTGAAAAGGGATGGAGCTCTTTTTTACTCTTTTAGAACCAAATTCTCTGTAGGGTGTATGCAGCATAGACAACTTTGTCCATATAAAAATTGCCTTGTGTTTTCCATCTAAACTTTGAAACCATTGCTTAATATTTCCCTTCAGGACCAATACATGAAGGTGGCATTTATAAATGTTGGTATTAAATTGCACATTTTAAAAGCTGTATGTAGAGGTGAATTGTGAATTCAGCATAAGTACAGTTGTCACTGAGACATATATACATTTTTTTTACATGAGAAGAAATAACACTCGGCATTTTTCCATTGATTCAATAGAAAATAAAATATCATAAGATTCAATTGAAGATAGACACTGATTTCAGTGAATGTTCATTAATTCTCCTATTAATACAAACTTAACTTGGTTATATGATACAATCCAAACAATATAATTTCATGCTGGAAGATTTAAAAAACTTTATATTTAGGTTCCAGTTTAGCCACAGAGAAACAGAGAAAACCAAGACTTAGTGAGGTAATTAATCAAATTAAATATGATAATGCTTTCAATTCCTCATGTTCCTCTGTTCTTGTAGACACAGTCTGGAAAAGCTACAGGAAAATGCTGCCATTGTACTTGTAAAGAAGGAAAACATTCAATATGCTGCTTGAACTTTGCAAAATCAACATTAATGCTTCTAGATAAATTGATGACATGGATTATATACAAAAATATATAGCTTCTCTAAAGGGAGATTTAGTTTTAATGTACGGATTCTTGAGATATTTTCTCAAATTATTTAACCAGATAATTGAGGGAAAGAGGGTAATTTCAGTTTAAGAGTTCTGTGCATCCACCAAATAATATATGTACAAAGCTTTCCAGGTTTATCATAATATGATACTAAATGGCTTTGGAGTTTGATGAATCCAAATTCATCAAAAATAAAGTAGTATCTGGAAGTTGCTTAGTAAGTGCAACTTGCTAAGAGATAAAAGGCCGTGCTCTGGAGGAACAGCCTTCCACTGAGGGAGCCACCATGCAAAGTGTGTTGAAGGTCAAAGCCTGAACAGGAAGCTAATTCAGATGATTTCACTTCATGAGTTTTATATACACAATCTTTGACATTTTAATGTAGTTATTTAGGAAAAAAACTTATGCTTTTATAATAAATAGAATATAGATAAAAATACAATATAGTGCATTTATCAAGGGAGTAATTATAAGTCAAAATCCAAGTCAGGGTTTTATAGAGTACATTGAGGTCATGGTCAGTGTATTTTTTTGTTGAAATGCATGGATTGATAAATTGATGACATGGATTATATACAAAAATATATAGCTTCTCTAAAGGGAGATTTAGTTTTAATGTGTGGATTCTTGAGTTATTTTCTCAAATTATTTAACCAGATAATTGATAATCTTACAGGGAAAGAGGCTAATTTCAGTTTAAGAGTTCTGTGCATCCACCAAATAAATTTTGCAAGAACAGTGGAAAACACACCTCAAATGGTCTATGGCACCATTTATAGGTTTTGGATATAAGGAGAAAAATTAGAGTTATTAAAGGAACAAGACTCTCCCCAGGCACACTATAGAACTTCAATCTCTTTCCTCTGTGGCTCCACAATCTCCTTGCTCAGAAAATTTGGAGCTCACCTGAGTCTCATAATATTGCAGTACAGGTTCTCCTATGTCCTGAGTCTTCGCTGACCTTGAAAGGCTAGGTCCAAAATGTTGGCTGGCCTTGTGGCTCTTCTATTTCTTCAACTCT